>KK119680.1:299241-326402 GCA_000611955.2 Stegodyphus mimosarum
TTTGTAAAACAAAAATAGAGACAGTAAAAAGATCATCAATCCTTTGAACAAAAGGAAGAAAAAAAGTAATATTTAAACAAAGTAGAAAAGGAGATGGAGATATAATATTTAAATATATATTTCTTTTAATTTGCCTCGGACCGGCAAATTAAGATTCTATCCGCGGGCCGGATACAGTCTTCCGACGGGCTGGATTTGGCCCGCGGGCCGTAGTTTGCCCATCCCTGGTATAGTGGTTAGGGGAGCCAACTGCGATACCAAAGGTTCGAATTCCGGAGAAGGCATGGTTGTAATTCAGTCCCTTCATAGGAGGCAAAGGTGGCACCTAATAGGTGCCTTCATAAGAAAGTGACCACCACCTCTGGCTAAGGTCAGAGGCCTGGACCTTGAAAATATTTTTTTTTTATGATTTACCACTGTCTTGCTTCAGGGAACGGAACTGTAACATGTGAACGTTCGTAAAATTTTATTTGGTGATTTAAAAAAAAAAGTAAAATTTCATGGAATCTACTTTCCTTTACAATTAACACAAAAATTATTCTGAAGCGATTGAGTATTTTAAATACGTGGTCGGATTCCGGATACATTACTGCCTGTTGATGTACAACACACCGTTTAACAGAAAACAAACAAGAACTGAAGAAAAACCACGATTATAGGATCGGGGTGTCGAGTCTACGTTTCCAAATGCAAAAACATGCCAGTCTCTTTTCTCGGAATGTTTTTAAGACAAAATTTATAAGAAATAATTTTTTCTTCATTAAAACAATATTTTCCATTTCTTCCGCTACCCACCTACACATTTCGCCGAACCAGTTACGACCGCCTGCCAACAACAAGCTGCAACACTTCAAATTATAAACCTCCAAACGAGATACAGCTAACTGTTGCCTGAAAATCGCAAACATTTTATACAATCTGTGAAAGGCGGGTGGAAAACAGCAAGGGCTGCAGGTGCATGACGGTTACATCCGGCCCGTGGCGTCTTTTCCGTTGTGCGTACGCTTCGTTAAATCTATCCTTGGCGCGAAAAGACAGGTCAGATGGAAAAGGGCTATGACGCAATGACCGCTTCCTTTTTGTAGGGGCTTTAAACTCTACTTATCAGTTGCTGCCACGCAAGTGCTAGAAGCGGATGAAGTAAGATTCATCACAGTTAATGCCATGTAATGGCTCTAAAATCGATTTTTTAGCGACATCAGTTCAGAAGTAGTACGTTAAGTCTTCTAAGAAAGAACCCTACTCATCATTTCTGTACTGATCGATGAAAAGGAAAGAAAGAACACACAGCGCTTTCCCCGACACTGCCAAAACGCATTAATCATTTATTAAAAAAGAAAATTAAGTGCGCATACAATTAATCTTCCTATGCATTACTACCAGGCAAATGCAAGGGAATAACTATGTGAATTAGTTATTTCTGAAAATTTTATATAAACCCAAGTGCAGTAAGTATGTCTTAATTTTGACTTTTGCTGCGTCACAAATTTATCCTGAAATAAGCATTTTTTTAGAAACTCAACAGAATAACTCTTTAACGATGTTGCTACCTGGAATAAATATAACCAGCTATTTATTTATTGAATTCTTTAAACTGATGTATAGGATTCTATTCTTTCGTAGCAAGAGGGCTTTGAAAAATCTCCTCTTTTATTCAACAGATTACGATTAGCAAAAACGAAATATAAATAAATTTATAAAACGAAGTCCTGCAGTGGCCGGACGGTAAAGTCTCTGAACACTGGTAGTTTGTATTTGATTTCTGGAGAACAAGCAGGCTATATGGGCATTTTCGTGATTTTCCCCATGTGTAACGTAGATACGAGCGAGTTTCCCTTAGAAAGGTCTCCACGAAGACATTCTTCCTCTCAGGCAGACAGCCCTCGAGTGCTTTACTCGTAATTAAATAAATCAATCAACCAATCTTCAGGCAGATAGCTCCCTAGCGTGTTCTAACTCAAATAAAGCCAAATTAAAACTTTTTTAAAAAGAGATTTTTTTCCAAATGTGAAAGCAGTTTTACATATGCATTTTGGCAATATAAACCGAAATAATGAACTAATTTCAAATCATTTGAGAATGTAAAAAAATACCTTTCATGGAGAAAAAAATCTGATGTGTACATCACATGACTTCCTTGTACGGATTATTAAATTATACGTATTTTTTCCTGCATTTCATTTAAATTTATTTTCTCCTATTACATTAGAGATATATTTCTCATTCAATAAATTCAATTCTCCCTTCGCGACAAGGTAAAAATACATAAAAACTCAAAATAGCGATATTAAAAACTGAAGAATATAGGAAAACATAAAACACTACAGTTAAAACAATTACAAAAATCTGATGCGGACACAAGATGACTTCCCTTGTAGGAAATATTAAATTATACGCATTTCATTCAAATTTATTTTCGTCGAAATATGATACCCGAAATTTTTGCGATTACAATACTTTCTTTTTACTGTACAAGGAAGTAAAAATAATGTACCCTCGGGTTTCAAAATTTTAGAAATAAATGCATTATAAAATTCATGTTTTTTTAAAGATAAAAATAAGTGTGATAATCAATCTCAAAATAATTTATGAAACATTAACGCTGATGAACAAATGATGATACGCTTTAACAGATAGAAAATATTCCAAACCGCTCATGATGTTAATTTTTAAAAAACTGCATCATTATCTATCGAAACTTGCCAGGTATTACAAATCTTCTTATCAATAGCGGAAAAGTCAAGCGATTAACGCATCATCACTTCTTACCTTTTCTCATTTGACCTCTACAAAATCTGCATGTTTATATAAACGCTCACCAAAGAGTTATGACCTTTTCTGCGATCATGCGCTTACTCACTGCTGCAGTAATCGCGCATGAATACAAGGATGAAGCCTTCCGAGGCAGAAAGCAATATGTTTTCTTCGAACATGATGCATCTTTCTGTCAGCCAATGAAATATAGGAATCTATATATTACAGCTCAATACCCTTCTCTTACGATTTCTTAGTTTAACCCATTCTGACAAGACTTTCTCGATGAAAAATGGTCTGAACTTTGAAAATGCATTTTAACCATATATTATTATATTCAGCTATTCTACTTCAAGAAGTTCAAAAAATGAAATAATTTAAAAGATTTCCAACAAGGATACGGATATCAGGAAGCAAAGCCTCCGAATATATTCCAGAATTCAGAATTACACAACTTAATACAATGTTTTATTATAAAGAACAGCACCTTTAGGACATCAGCAAAATAAACCAATGCTTTTATATTTATATTATATGCTTATTATAACTACATATAAATAATTAGCCTATAAGTGGTACAAATGAGATAAAGCAGTATTGAAACTCTATTTCCATAAATGTAACAAAAACCGTTCATGAGACGGTAGAATTCTACTTCAAAGCTCACGTTGATGTTCTGCACTGAACGATTTCTTAAGCAAAGCATTAATTTGCAAACGATTTTTATGTAACAATTAACAACGCTTAAAATCAACTGTGAAGAAAAAACGATTACAATATTTTGAACACTTTTTTGGAAACGGCAATTGAGAATAAACTGGAAAAGTTCAAAAACCACTTTCAGCAATAACGCGAATAAAAGTTTGAAGTTTTTCCTAGCAATAAGCGAATAAACATTTGGGAGAAATTTCTCCCATCCCCCCCACGAAGTAGAAATTCTCATTCATTAATGTCATCGTGACATTTAGTCGATATTCGCATTTTTCTTTCAAAAGTTTGGATGGGGTAAGAAAGGTTTAGCAAAAGAACATGCAGCTGTTGAAATCTTCTAACAAGTTCTTTCAATACTCTACGTGTAAAAACAGTTTTACTTTTTAATTTAATTTTGTATGGTAATTTAGAATGCCATTATTTTTCAACTTCCTTGATAAATCTGTATAACTTACCTTTAAAAATAATGTTTCGTGCGAAAAACGGCACTCTGAATTAATATGCCACCCGGGGCGGACCACCCTCTAAACCCTTGCATTTAATGCAAATCTCTCAAACTGAAAATTCATTTTAGAAATTAAAAGTACAATTTACGGTTAAAATTCTGTTATTCCTAAACACAGATTTAAAAATTACACAAATTTTCTGTACAGAAGCCCGACCGTAGCTAATAAAAAAATCTTGCATAGTTAACCATGCCATTAAAAATTAAACTTCTTTTTTTTTTTCCTCAGGGCATGCATAATTAATTCATTCCGAAACATCTAACTGTCGAATAAAAAGTTATTAATGGGTATGAAAACTAGTCTGGACGAATACATAAATTTTTTTAAATATCAAAATGCAGCTTAAATAAACACTGATGCAGTTTTCTCCAAATTCAAAACCTCCAATCACTGTCAACGAAAATTATTTTTTCACTTTAATTTATCACCGCGATAAATTTTAATTAATAGCCGGACGTTATAATGCCCAAGTTTGGAAAAGAAAACAAGGGCTCGGGGTTAAAGCCCGAATGACAGATTGTTTAGTGGCATCGGATATTCGTCGAGGGGCAGCCAGGCCGGAATGTTTTCTTAACCCTATGATCGGCAGCAGCTGCTCAGACGCTCTGCTCCAGCAGTCAAGAGTAAGTAAACTGCATTAGCTCCGAACCTTGTATGAAATGCATCAGACCGCCACTCAGAGGCGATATGACAAATGAAAATTGCAATTAAGACAGAGGCCGTTTTTAGGCAACTAAACACTGCTTTCAAAGAAAAAAATTATCCCTCCCCCAATTAGGTTTTAGGGAAACAAAGTTATAATTTCACTTACTTACGAACTGGGTTATTTTCGATAACTGTAAGACTACTTTTCCTAAAAAAGATTAACTATGAATGATTACATTATGGCATAGAAATCTAATATTCCTTTTGTAACTATTTATAATGAATGACACTTCATTCTAAATGTGCTATATTCAAACAATGCCAAATGAAGAGGTAAATATCGTTCGGAGTTTTAAAATACAGTTAACTCTCTCTATGACGACCACCAGAATTCTAGATTATTTCGGTCCTCCTTGGAAATGTGTCGTTAATTTAGATAATAATGGAAACATAGGTGCCATACAACATATTCAGTCAAAAACACTAAATTTTCTCGATTTTATTTTACAGCTATTGATTTCAAATTCCTTAGAAAAACAGACTGATTTATAGCAGTTCAAACACAGGCAAACAAACAGATGCCCAAAATAAAATAACTCCTTAAAAAATCAAGAATCATTTTTTAGAATCTATTCCATCTACTTTTCCTTGATAATTTTTTTTTTTTTTTCCAGATGATTTTCCAAACGAACATAGCTTCAAATGCTACTTTTTTTCTTTCGTTGCCAACGTATCGATTACACTTTCTAAAACTTTTTATAAATAAATAATATGGATGCTGCAGTACAGTTAATTTTTAGACATAACAGAAGTGGTCATCTTAGAAAGAGGATTTTCAAAAGCGGCGTTTATTTCGGTTCTTACAAGTAATTCTTTCAGCCAGAGGTAGTCGGAACGAACGGGTTCCGTGTAACTGTCTCAGTCTGATAAAAGAAGGAGGAACTGAAAAGTTTCAGATTTTAAATTACGCCCAAAGGAGCGTTTTTTTAACCTTTTGTGCGTTCCTTTTATTAATAGAATATCAGGTTCTTCGCACTTAAACCATAAAATTCAGTTCCAACAGCAATATCGCAAAATAATTTTAATGATCATGTCTTTAGAATTTCCGATACGCAAGTCCTGCGCGCTAGAGAGAAAAGTCCCCCCCCCCGTGCAGTGTTGCCAATGCTCGCTTTTAAATCGTGAGTTTATTAATCAAAAATTCGTTAAAGTTTTACAAAATAGGAAAAAGATAATAAAACAAATTCCAAATTTGGGCTTCCAGATGCCCATATTCGGGTGGAAACGTACGTTATTCAAAATTGGAGGGCTCTAGGTACTGTTGTTTTATTACAATGCGAGAAACATACATACATTTATGCAGATTAAATAATGAAGAATATTCTTCATTATTTAATTTCTTTAAATATAATAAAGGGCGACAATGTTTTGGTGGCAACAATTTGAAAAGTTAATCGGACATTTAAATCAACGCAAAATGCGAAAACGAAAACTATAGTCCTTTCAGGGGCAAAGCCATTTTGGACTAAAAAAATTTAAATTACGTCGAAAGGGGCGTTTTTTTTTTTTTTTTTTTTTTAAAACATTTTGTTGTTACCTTTATTTACTAAATATTATGTTTTTTGTACTTAAACCATAAAGTTCAGTTCAAGAGCAATAATTTTAAAATGAGCATGTCTTTAGAATTTCCGATACACAGTCTCACGCGCTGCGGATAAAAAAATTTTTCCCGTACAACGTTGCCATTGCTCGCTTTGAAATTCTTGAGTTTGTTAATCAAAAATTCGTTTAAGTGTTACAAAATATGAAATCGATAAGAAAACAAATTCCAAATTTGGGCTTCCAGATGCCCATATTCGGGCGGAAACGTTCAATGTTCAAAATTTGACGGCTCTAGGTACCGTTGTTTTATCACAATGCGAGAAACATATATACATTTATGCGGATTCTTCGTTATTTAATTTCTTTAAACACAGGGCGATAATATTTGGTGGCAACAATTTGAAAGTGAATCAATGCAAAATGCCAAAAAGAAATTAATAGTCCTTCTGGGCAAATTGAACCTTAGGACTACAAAGGCAAACTTCAACTTTCACATTCATAGAAGAATTTAATTTTTATTTCATCGAAAAATATCTATTTTAAGAGCCCAATAAATACATGAAGGGGGCAGAGAGGCAAAAGACTAAATATTAGATTTATACATCATTGTAAATCTGTCGATCTAACAAGTGATCGTCATGAAATAAAGCTCCTGTCACTCAGCGAGTTGCAGTTTTCGCATCCCAGTACACAACCGATAAAATTCTTTACTCAAGCATCATCAGCAACTCTCCAGATTTAGAGCATGATAAGCGAAAACACATCTCAATTAGAACCGTTGTTTTATTCCACCCACAACTCTCTTCAGTGAAATTAATCAGTTCCTATTCCAACTAGCACGTTCCACAGAATTCAATGTTACAGCAAACAATACTTTTAAAAAGATCATGCATGATAAATATTATTTAAATAAATTAAGTTCATGGCAACTAATTGAAAAGTTAAATTTAGAGGATAAAATGTGACAATCTTTAGGTGTGCTTTTCCTAGTCACCTACAGAAATTGCTACTAAAATTATATCAGTAACTGAGAAAGTAAAAGCAAATTTACTTCTGATAGATCAGCGGTGCTGGCCTAAGCACAAGCTTGCGGAGACCAAAAAATGAAAGGGAAAAAAAAAGTACATATACTTAACACAATTTTGCACAATTACAAAAGATCAAACGCAAAAACTGTAGTATAAAACAATCACTCAGACCTCAAAAATCAATAATGGGGGGGGGGGAATCTGAGAGCTTTCAGATTTCATTTTACGCCCAAAAGAGCATTTTTTTAACGTTTTCTGTCTTACCTTTATTCATTAAATATCATGTTCTTCGCACTTAAACCATAAAATTCAGTTCAATAGCAATATCACAAAATATTTTTTTTAAAGCATCTTTAGAATTTCCGATACACAGTCTCGCGCAGATTGGAGATAAAAATGTTTTTTCCCGTGCAGTGTTGCCATTGCTCTCCTTGAAATCGCTAAGTTTGTTAATCAAAAATTGGTTTTACAATTTTTTTTAAACAATTCTTTTACAAAGTTTTACAAAATCTGAAATAGATAATAAAACAAATTCGAAATTCAAAATTCGGGCTTCCAAGAGCCCATGTTCGGTTGGACGACTACGTTATTCACAATTTGATCACTATAGGTACCGTTGTTTCTTCACAATGCGAGAAACGTTCATGCATCATGCAGATTCTTCATCCTTTAGTTTCTTTAAATATAATATATGGCAATAATATTTGGTGGCAACAGTTCGAAAAGTGAATCGACGCAAAATGCCATTTCGAAATTAATACCCCTTCTGGCCTAAAAAATTTTTTACTTCATCATGATATCAATGTTTCGTTTCAGAGTAGTATTCAAAACGTTTTCACAACCTCTTCGAAACCTAAGAGCCGAAGTACCGTATTACCTCGAGTATTTCTTATATATATATACATGCATGTAATGAAAAAAAAATTAAAAGCACTGATGTAACAGTGAGTTTTAACTTGCCTTGAGGGATCAGTTCATTAAGTTAGAAAAATTCGAAGAAATAAGTTTGAATGAAATGCGGCAAAAAATAAGAACATTTAACGGGACGTATAAATGATTCATGTGATGTCCGCATCAGATTTTTGTTTAGTGTATTCAATTTGTACTTGCAGTTTTGTACGTATTTTGTACAGATTCTTCGTTAACCTACTTGTACATGGTAGGTGTTCTCATCCTTAAAAGCTTCCAAACATGTGATTTCATCTTAATTCTATTATTTGCGTTCCAGCTCTTTATAGTCTTACTTAAACTGGTGATTTTTTCCATCTTTCAAAATCCGGGTTTTCGTTAATCCGATGTGTCTTCTGGGTACTGCGGTTAATACTTTTTCATGTGAGGTTCGCCCAAGAACTTTGCTAGGTACTGAGCCAAACAAGTCGCGCTCGTGTTCAATTACAGTCAAATACCATAATGTTAATATTGCTATGTATTCTTAGTGGAATGTAGGTTTCTTTTACACAAATAATATTGTGATACTTACCATGGTTTATCCCTTTTCTTTGTTACTCATATAATACTCTTTGTTACGGTAACCGCATTGATCGGAAATTAAATTACTCGTACAATTTTTCCTTCCCGATTTTCGGAAAAGTTAAGAAAGGGGCAGAAATACGTAAAGAAATATGGTATTTTTACAGTACATAACATCAAACTGAGGACGTTTATGTGTGTCTGCAGCAATAGGATAACAGCAAACAGAGATGACAATCATATCATTATGCAAGACATATCTGTTCGATGCACTGTATTATATATGAAGGACAGAGCAAAAAAAAAAAAAAATAAATAATAATAATAAAAAAAAAAAAAAAAAGAGCACTCAAATTGCATACACGTGACAGTTTCAGTTACAACTACTTATAAATACCGCAGAAGAAATATCCATGTCTACGCTGCGCTAGAATGCAGGAAAGGTCAGAGAGACGCTATGTGTCACGCAAATTTGTCAACCACTAACTGATCCAGAGGAAGGTTATCCATGACACGGCACACCACGGCCTTGCATCAATCAGACGTCAGGTTTGCAGAAAGCTGATAAAAAAATAACTTTCAACGCCGCAGGTAACAAATTCTAGCCCAAGCAGTTTGTAATAGAGTGAAAAGAATTCGATAACTTCGTGACGATGCAAAGGCAGCAGCTCCCTTATTTACTCATAGATGCAGTTCACTTAAAACGGTGCGAAATACTGTATTGTTAAAGTTTCGGATCTTAATGGTACTACGACTTTAATTGTCTAGTCGTGTTCTTCAGATCGAAGTTCGTGACCAGATTACGTGGTGAAATTGGCAATTAATGAGAGTCAATGTTTCTGGATATGATTGTTATCGGCGAGTGATCCGTTTTATACTCGTTGAAGGTTAAACGCTGTTTAGTACCCAGAACGAAGCTTCACGATACGTTACGAACGAAGCGGTCAGAATTTTTCATAACGCATTAAAATTATACCTAATGAGCTTTTATAATTCGTGCAACGAGAGATTTCGACATCGGGCTTTTCACTAGCAGAAAGTGTATGCCCTTTGAACTACTTACCCTGTGATCTCTTGCCGTTTTCTACAGGGGTGTCCGAAATTTATACGTTCAAATTTGGAAAACTAACTCGCATTGTATGTAAGACTATATTCCAAATATGATTCAGTGCTTCCATAACAAGCGATCTTTTTCTAGAGATACAAGCATGGTGACATTACGTCAATGTCCTCTCTATCTGATTGCGAATGTTCTTGGTGAATATGAAAATAAAAACCTTTAGCTTAGTAAAAATAAAATACTGATATCCCTCCTATAACACAACAGATTCCTAGACAATACTGCGTTATGTGAAATCGTGTTATACAACATTAACAAACCAATACACAATATTTGGATGCGTTCTGAAAACTTTTAAAAACAAAATATTTTTTAATGGTTCTCACTATTGCCCACCCCCCCTTTATATTTAGACGTTTTGCAATGTCAGATGTCTTTACCGCTTTTAGAAAAACGATTCAAAATTTGTATTTTCATCTCTAATGAGATAAATTTTCTTTTAAAAGTTGCTTTCAAACACAGTTTGAGATTGAAATACACTTTCTACGGAATTTATGAGCCTTCGAACTGAACACTTGTAGCAAATACTGTGCAAATGATGGGAACGACTCAAATTCCAAAAGAATTTCGGTCTGAGAAAATGCCGGTATTCCCAGACTTTATTTTATTTTTGTGACTATAAATAAAAGTTGTTATTGTCATTAAACGCTATGACATAGTACGTAACTTAATTCTGTAAATGTTTAAAATAAAAATCGTGTTATCCAAAATATGCATATAAAGTATTATTATTATTATTATTATTATTACACTGGCATCGTACTGGAATGAAAACGTACTGCCGAACTCAACGAGGGTTTCAGCAATTTTCTTATCGTCTCAAAGCGAAGCTGTGTAATAAGCGGATACCTGTACAACGATGTAGTAACTACAGTACTTAGGTATTCAGCCTATAGAAAAAGAGCAATTATCTCATTTTTCGAATATCCGAAAATCCTATAGCTCCAGTTAAACCGTATATTTGGAATTATACTGCATAGGCAAATGAAGAAAGAAAGCACATTTTTGTTTTGTTATTCTATTCTAAGATTGATGGAAAAACTGTCTTGCATTTAAAAGCATGCGCTCGCTAAGTGGCTATTAAAAGCACCATTAATGCGCATTTAAGGCGGAAGCTGCTTAAGCATTTTGTCATTTGTTATTTCATTAACATCAAGCATAACTAAATCTTTTACTAAAAACAAAATTCCAGAAATAAATATTATTCATGGATTTAAATTCCCGCCCCTCCCCAAAAATCAATAGCGAATGAAAAAAAAAATGTGCGTAAAACATTTTTATGCATGCAAAAGACACAATTGTTTTCATTACACATACGCACAGATAAATATCCTTATATTTTAATTTTTTAGAATTACATAAATTCACGTCGTTATTAAGTAACAGATTTGACAAAGATTCTACTTTAATAACTTACCTTTTACTATTTGGTAAAAGTATATTTATAAATGAATATTTTACCATAAAAAAGGCTGATTATATTGGATTCAAAACTGTAACTTAGTTTTTGAATCTAATATGACCAGCCATTTTTAGCCCAAAGGAGCGTTAGCTCAGAAGGGCTATTAATTTCGTTTTGGCATTTTGTGTCGATTCGCTGTAAATGTCCGTGTCACTTTTCAAATTGTTGCCACGAAATATTCTTGCCCTGTGTTATATTTAAAGAAATTAAATAATGAAGAATCTGCATAAATGTTTATATATATACATTCATGCATAACTCGCATTGTGATAAAACAACGGTGCCTAGAGCCATCCAATTTTGAATAACGTAATCTCCTCCGAATATGGGCATCTGGAAGGCCAATTTTGGAATCAAGAATTAGTTTTATTATCGATTTCATATTTTGTAACAGTTTAACGAATATTTGATTAACAAACTCAACGATTTCAAAGCATGCGATGGCAACACTGTATGAAAAAAAAAACATTTTTATTTCCAGCGCGCGAGAAAATTATCGGAAATTCTAAAGATATGCTCATTTAAAAATTATTTATTTAAAATTATTTTGCGATTGAATTGGATTTTATGGTTTAAGTGCGAAGAACATGATATTTAATAAATAAACATAGAAAACGTTATATATATATATATAAGCTTTGGGCGTAATGTAAAATCTGAAAGCTTTCAGTTTATATATGTACATATATAACAGAAAAAAGCGTTTGAGGATTTACGGAAGTTAGGCTAATGTTGTGTGCCTTCGTGTAAGATTTTTTACGGGCAGCTGGCTCGTGTTCATGTTAAATATGGGAAAACCAAGAAAACTCTCAGGTAACCGGCCCTTTCGCCTGAATTTGAACTCTGGTAGAATTAACAATGTTATGCAGACTTATACCACTGAGGCATTTCTGGGCCGCAGTATTGAAAAGCTAGCAGCCGAAGAGGTTAGTTTATTTGAATACAACAAAACCACAAGGGCTATGTTTCTAAGAGAAAGGGTGCCTCTGGGGAAGTCTTTGAGGGAAACTGGCTCGTATTTAAGTTACACATAGGAAAAACCACGAAAACCAACGATGCCAAAACGACCGTTCGTCTACAATCGAACCCAAACGAAGTCGAACTACCAGAATTCAGCAGTCTTTACCACTCAGCCACTGACGAGGCAGCAGCCGGAGAAGAGGTACGTTCTCTGAAGAAAGAAAAGCTGGGTCAATAACGTATAGGGATGAAGGGGGCACCCATAACAATATCGTTCTATTATTCCTTTTAACGAATTCTAATAAATTAATAAATACTAAAATTATAAATTATTGCTATAAATAATTACCATGTCATCTTTAAAATAATGAAATCCGACAAAAGCGTACAATTCATATACAATACTAAAAGCATAACAGATATACATTCCTGAAGTTTTAAATATATTTTCTTATATTTTTACAGCAGGCGGAAAAAACAAATTAAAATTAATAATTGGGAACTTCGAAAACATTTATTCTTCACTGAAAGAAATGCACTACACAAAAGAAAGGAGCCATTTAAAAAAAAAAAAAAAAAACGTATACGCGACAAAGAGGTAAAATGAAGTAACCGATGCATGACATTCCGTTCGAAGAGCCTGTAATTTTCACTAATAGACATTTGAAATGGAGTGTTATGCTTCACCTCTTACATTTCAAAACATAACAATAAACTCAACAGCATACTATTAACGTGGGTGACCGAATATCGTTATGCAGAATGCCTTAGCGAAGAGAAAATACAAATATTTCTGAAATAACCACAATCTAATTATTTCATTAAATTGTTTAAATTTGAATTCGATCCCAGTTGGGAAGTACTATTTTTACTTTGGAGGGGGGATTAGGAATTTTATTGCT
Source organism: Stegodyphus mimosarum (assembly GCA_000611955.2). NCBI lineage: Eukaryota > Metazoa > Arthropoda > Arachnida > Araneae > Eresidae > Stegodyphus > Stegodyphus mimosarum. The sequence continues at coordinate 312,402 of KK119680.1, forward strand.
TTAAATCAAGCAGAATATGAATACATATACTGCTTCGAACTTTCCCCACCCCCTTTTTAACGATCCTACTTTCAATAGATATAACTTATTATTTAAAAGTGTAGAAAATACTCGACTGAACGAAAATGAAATATCAACTATTTAATACCACATAATAACGATCATTATTTCATCGTTTTAGGCATTATGCTGCTTACGGGAGTCCATCTAGTATAATTTCACGAAAATATTTAATATTTCTGATTACATAGCTCATGACTTTAATGCATTTTATTTAAATCAATCAAATTAAAAAGTAAGTCAAAATATTAAGAAATGTGTTTATTCCTCTTAAATCGCTTCTTCTGTTACTCACTAACCCTCCAGATTAATCATGAAAGTTAAATATTTTCGGTTTTACTGAATGGCAACAAGCTGGAGCGGAAAATAAAAACTTTATTTCAGGCAGTGGTACACAATGCCTTCAAATAACCCAGTTTGTGGATTCAAAATGAAAGAGAAATACAGACTTATGCTGCATTTTACAAAGGGGAACAGTCTGGCGAACTGGAGATTAAAATGTTTATTTCAAACGGTCTTCTCGCTTTCAAATTGCAGAGTTGGTTAATCAAAAATTCATTAAATTTGCACACTATAAATTTAATTTTGTTATATACATATAGGAAAAAAGTCTGGAAGCTTTAAGATTTTGGCGGTTTTTTTTTTTTTTTTTTTTTCCTCCCCATTACACATACATGTTTCGAGAGCATTTGGATTAAAAATATTTTAAAATAGCCTTTCTTTAGAATTTCCGATAGATAGTCTCCCGCGCTCAAAAGAAAAATGTTTTTCCCGTTGGCATTGCTGGCTTTGAAATCATTTGAGTCTGTTAATTAAAAATTCGTTAAAGTTTTACAAAATACGAAATACACAATAGAACAAATTCAAAATTCGGGTTTCCAGATGTCCATGTTCGGGTGGAGTTTACGTTATTCAAAATTCGATGGCTCTAGGTACCGTTGCATTTTTACAATGCGAAAAACATGCATACAATTCTGCAAATTCTTCATTGTTTAATTTCATTAAATATAATACAGGGCGATACTATTTGGTGGCAAACAATTTGAAAAGTGATTCAGATTTTTAGTGATTCAACGCAAAATCCCGTTTTGAGACTAACAGCCCTTCGTGGCTAACGAACGCTCCTTGGGCTTAAAACAAAGGGGGAATCAAAATTCGGGTTTTAGGGTGCCCATGCTGGAGTGGATGACTACGTATGTTCGAAATCTGATGGATGTAGGTACCGTTGTTTTTCCATAGTGTGAAGAAGATACATACATACAGATTTCTTTTTTTTTTCGGGGGGGGTGTAAATAATAAGTCCAGATAACATTCGATAGTAACAATTTGAAAAGTGATTCATTCGGACAAAATGTAAGTTTCGGCATTAATACCATCATCTGGTGCTAAAAAGCTGATGACAAACACATATACAAATGATGGAGAAAGGTATAAAATGTTCTACATTATTATTCAAAACGTACAAGCCATGTTTGCAGTTCCCCACCCTCCTTTTAACATTTCCGAAACTTTATTATTATTATTCAAGAACAGGAGGTAGAGGGGGGTGGCCATTTTAAAAACATAAATTCTACATTCTATAACCTCAATGTAACTTCACGACAAATTACACTCACACTTCCTTCCACCGAAACTTAACCGGGAAAGGAAGGGGAGGGGGAAAAAATCGAGAAACTTCCTCGCCACAAGACATGGGCGATTCTACAAACAAAAACTCAGTGAACGACCTGCCAGCTATGCGCAAGCTTCCCTGCTCCATCTTCACCTACTCTGCATAGACATTTAAGGGCAGTAGTGAAAAAAATAAGGTGAGGAAAAAATAAACAATAAATAATCAAGCACTCAGAAAAGCGGGCGGAGGGGGTTCAGCTACTCGTCCATCTCGCTCCTCTATCTAGGTTGATCCGGGGTCAAATCACCATATCGGGGCATTACAATATACGACCAGTTTCGGTCTGACCCTCACTCCTTGTATGGGTTACGCACCGCAAAAACGGCGACAAAGGCCTTACATCCAGAGTCCCAAACCTTAAAAGGGCAGATCCCATTCAGCGGTCAGCAGGTATACCGGTCACGGTTATGGCCGACACACTGGATAATAATTACGCGACTACGGCAATTAATCGGCTAATGAGTCATATGCGCAAAGTTGCAGTCGACTGGATTACTTTCCATTTATTCTAATTCACTAAAGGTATGCTTATTTTATGTTTTTTACGCATACCTAAATGAATTAATAGTTTGAACAGAAAATTAATTACATCAGCGCTAACACTTAGCATGAGGAACAATTAATCAAATGGATGCCGATGCGTAAAGCGCTTTTAAATCCCAGCAAATACTTAATCCGAAGAAAACAGAAGATTGATGAAACAGACAGCACTGTTAACTTCGGCTACCGACCGCTGGGTTACCTCAGTGGAATGCAGACTGTTCGTTGTTCGTTCTGGATTCACTTCCGACGATTCAAAGGATTAGCTTAGTGGTTCTCAACCTTTTCTGCTCCATGCAGCTCGTGTCACCAATGTTAGATCATAACTTCCTCCCTTTCCAAAAATCGAAAAACACATGCACATTTATTTAGATTTATATAATTTTTTAACAGCGCAGTAGGAGGAGTCAGGCTAACCACAATCCCTCCGTGAAACTATGAAATTCCCTCCTGGTTGAGAACCCATGGAAGCTACATAAGGGTTCCAAGCTTTCGCCGTGAGCAGGGATTCCCAGCGGGGGTCGGTACTGACCCTTGGGGTTTCGTTATTTGTGTCAAAGAACGAATTTAACTCTTAATGCGGTTACCTGTTTCATATACTTATATTTGGGAAAGTTTTATACTCGTTATGAAAATTAAAAAATACAATAAATTTGACTCCCGTATGACAAAAATTGACCGGGATATTTAATTTCAAAATTTTTGATGTCATTTTCAACTTGCCTGGAGGAGTCCGTTAATGAAGTAGGAAAAATTCGAGGAAATAAGTTTAAATGAAGTGCAGCAAAAAAATGTGCATTACATAATAAATAGGCGTACTTGAATAAACTTGAATCGTTTTCGAACTGTAGACTAGAATGTTTCTGAAAATGGCAATAATGAGGCAAAAAGGTAAGTGCCATTAAAAAAGAAAAGACAGGAGAGAAAGAGAAATCAAACAACGTGAAATGTTGAAACACGTGTAGTAGATAAGACTGAAACGGGAAGACGTATGGGTGTGGGTAACTTTTCCCATTGTCGGTTTGATAATCACACCCAAACAGCTCGATGATCAAATACTACGAAGGAGTACAACTTATTCTAATCCAGGTCACGGCAAAAAATACCCATTACACTAACTATTTCAGCAAAAATTTCTTTATTATCTTAGATTAAAACGCAATGCACACATAGGAACTGGGGAAAAGTAAGCACAGTTTACAAAACTGGTGATTCTCGAGATCATTAAAAAAAAAATCTGATGTGTACACCACATGACTTCTTTGTACGGAATATTAAATTATACGCATTTCCTGCCTTTCACTTAAACTTATTTCCTCGAATTTCATTAGAGATATATTGCTCAAACAATTAATTCAGTTCTCACTTTGCAACAAGGCAAAAAAAAAAAAAAATACATAAAAACTCAAAATATCTGTGTTAAAAATTGAAAGATACAGAAAAACATAAAACACCCAATACAGTTAAAGCAAATTTTTTAATTTTTTTTTTACAATTAAAATTAGTTTCTAAAGGGAAAAAAAGCAATTCGGCCAGCGGGCAAGAAGGCAGATTTTTCGGTGCACAAAACTGAAAGTTTACTTTTGGTCTCACTCGGCAAAAAGACACTGAAGAAAATGACTTAATTTGTTGTGGATGCTGAGTCAATATATGGGATAATTTAATAACGTAAATGATAATTCCAGAATGGATTAAGTATAATTTAATTCGCAATAATAAAAGAAGACGTTACTTTGTTGTTGTGAAGCTTAGTTTCTCTAGATTGGCAACAAAACTACTATTCTGCTAAGTTTCAAATGTAAACAACTATGGCTGCTATGGTTAAAAAAAATTACGCTTAGCCACACTTAAACAACTTTTAAATTTTTGATAATTCTACAATTATAACCAGTGGCGGCTCGTAATAAGCACTGTGGAACTGCCGCACCCCCTGAATTTCCACTTATTATTATTTTTAATATTTAATATAATGAGTCGTTTTTTCTTTAATTCTTTCTTTATACTTCTACAATATATAATCCTTAAACTTAATGTCAGTAGTCATCCTCCAGTTTATACAAAAGGTACGAAAGTCTTTGTTTCAGCGACGTGGTGTTTAGTTGATCTGCGCATGCGCACACAGAAAGCAGCACTCGAGCCACCCAGCGAGAAGAGCACTGTCGCTCTTGCAGTGCCGTAATTCTGGAAACGTGATTATTTTTTACTTCGCGCGTGTGGTTTTTTGTTGTTTTGCGCATGCGCACTTAGGAAGCAGCGTACGAGGCCGAGAGGAAGAAGGCACTGTCGCTCTTGCAGTGCCGAATCTGGAGTGTCGTTTGGAGGTGTTTCTTTTTCTTTTACTCCGCGTGTGCTGTGATTAAAAAATCATACACCATATTCTTGGTTAGATTATTTTTCAGTTATTCTATTTGATTCATTTTTTTTCGGTTCTTTTATTTTACAGAAAACTTTAACCATGTCCTTGCATCCTCAAGTAATAAATTCTGTGACTGTAAGTGAACTTCAAGAGCTTAAAAGTTAAAATTTTTTGTAACAGCACCCCCGCTAATTTTAGCTACGAGCCGCCACTGATTATAACATACAAGTTAACTAAAGGCATAAAAACCTTAACCGGAATATAAGAACAACATAATTCAATCATTTTTAAAGCAAAAAATGCGCAATTTACAAACACATAAGAATAAAGAAACTGAGCTCACTGAGCCGAGTAACAGAGTGGATAACATTACTATATTCTTTTGAAACAATATATACATAAATAGATATATTTATATACTTTTGGTATGGCCGACTGAAACCAAAATGGAAGGTGCACATCTACATATTTCAACGTTCTGAGGCTACTTGTTTTTGAGTTATGCGAAATACATATAAACGTACATACGCCACGAAAAAAAACTCTTCTGAATCCACTTTAAATTAGCTTTATAATTCGTTTGGGGGAAAAGAGTCTTATTCTGTCCTTACGTACAGAAGTCAAGCAAAAACATCGTTAAATTGCATTCGATAGCGGTCAAAACGGATATTTTCGTTGAAATATGATACCCGAAATTTTTCACGATTACAATACTTCCTTTTTACTTCGCACAAGGAAGTAAAATTTAAATAGCATCCAATATATAAATTATTTATTGAAATTCTTCTACTTGTTTTGGAAATTAATATTTTGTTTCATAATGTAAAGCATAACTTCTATAACGGATGAGTGTTATTAAACCTGAAAACGTGTGCAAAATTTTAAATGAGATAAGTATCAAATGCAAAGACGCGGGAAGGCAAAAAATGCCGCAAACCGCGCAACTATTTAAGTTATTAAAATCCCCTCCCCCCAGTTTAAGTTATGTTTGGTTACTGGAATTTGGCAAAACATCCAAATGGCTATCTGCATAAGGGGAGGGATGCCTTCTAAAGGAAACTTGTTAAGAAATGGCAAAAAACACAGAAAACAAGCAGCCCGTTGTTCACCTGGGATCGAACACTGAATTCTTAGCATTCAACTGCATTTATGCTTTTAAATAGCTTAGTTTGTTAAATCACTAACAGACAGATTTAATTTGAAAGATAAATTTCTTACACTGTGCCGAATATGGACAGACTCGAATGAAAAGTAAAACGACGCTTTTACAGTGAATCAACGTAAAACCGTGTTCCAAGTCCTTTTGGGCTAAAAAGAAAATAAGAGAGAAGGGGGGAAAAGCAGTTAAATTCCTGTTTTAAATCCAACTCATAGACCTGAGGATACTTACAAATTTACCTTGTGTCAGATCTTCAACTAAATTAATTAAGATGACGCAATGAATTAATTGTCAATGGGCTCGACCATCCTCGGCGAATGTTTGATCGGCTCGTACACCGCCACTGGGGGAGATGGAAAAGAAAAAGGGGGCATCCAGTCGTGCCTCAGTGACACTCGAATAAAATGAAAGCAGTGACAAACGGTCCAGGATGTGTCTGAGCATCGACTGACGTGCCTCCAGATCTTCGTCTCCGCACAAGATTGCAATTCCACAACGTCCTTTACCCCGACGTGAAAGAATGCGAATAACATCAGAAAAGAAAGCTCAGAAATGTATTTTGGGTCACGCACCTGCTGATCATGAGGGGATTATCAATGCTCACCCTCCTGGCTTTAGGGCGCGACGTTTTTTATCGTCTCCCTCCCCCAACTAGTTTCCACCTTGAAAATTTATCGTTGCAAACCATTAGACAAAAGTAGGGGGGTTGAACAAAAGTTTACGCGTTTTACTTAGTTTTGCCGTGGCATGTACGCAAACGAAAGATTTCTACGAACAAAGGAATCCCATTATAATTTTCTGAATAATAAATGCAATGAACAGAATTGAAAAGCATATGCAATGAACAGAACTGAAAAGCATAACTAGTTAGTGACATAATCTTTAACACTAGGTTTAACAACATTTCTATATACCTCAATTTAAGAGCAACCGTCAAATTAACGAGTTTAGCAAACCAAGTTTTTTTTGGGGGGGGAGAGGATTACTGATTTAATCATATAAAAACTTAACAATCTTAACGACCACAGCTTGTACCATATTCTCTCTAGCAATTCAGTATCTCTTATTGAATTGCTGATGATGACTACAGAAGGGTATTTAGTCAGAATAAAGGAAAACTAGTACTTTCTTCTAATTCTACAGTGATATCGCATATTTCATACTTTCTTCTCTTTCGTCTCTACTCGCACTTTTTCTACTGTAACTTTTTCTAAAACGTCTTGAAACAGAGACTAGAATTCAACAACTGCATGTTGTTCATTAGTCTTGAGCCTAAGATTTATGTTCACGCTTCAGACTTGTACGATTGACAAATAATCACACGTGGCATATTACTTGCTCTGGAGAACCGCGATGACATTGGGTTCGAAGTTATTGAAAGGTATTTCCGTTGAATTCAGATTTTTATGCAGTATCTAAGTTCTAACTACTTTTACATCTGTCATTAGAAAAATAATTTTATTAAAACTAACTATGCAACTAGCTTACTCATTATTTTGACGGGTGTTCATAGAAACAGGTATACATCATGCACAAATCTGAAATTAAAGGGATGAAGAGAAAATAAATGTGGGTATGTATTCATCTCATAAACATCGTTAATTCAGCATAAATTAGAAAATCATGAAAATAACGGTTTTTTGTAATTTTGCTCGTAAAGTCCGAAAACCGTCAAAATGACGCATTCCATAAATCTAGTGTTAAATTGCTCACTTTAGAAAAGTAGATATGTTGATTTCGGGGGGGCGGTGCAGGCTACATGTCGCTTTAATTATTTGAAATCAGAAGTTCTAAATTCTTTTCGCTAAAATATGATCTTCGGAAGATCCTGACATTACGGGGGGAAAATCTGAAAATACAAAATTTAGGACAAAATGAATCCATTTACTTTTTTTTTTTACAATTTATTATAAACAAAATTTATGAAAGATTTTTTATGACATTTTAGGTTCAAGATAAAATTAATCAGTTAAAATATATATGTCTGAAATTTGAAGACGATCGATCACTAATTTAATGCTAGGTTGCCCCCGCATGAAAAAATATGTTTTGAGAAAAACGCGTTTAAAGTTTTAAGAAATACGGAAAAGCAGTATTTTTTTTAAGTAGTACTAAAATAATGATTAAGTACACATATCACTGTATAAGCTTAATCTGCAACGCTGGGGCCATATAATATGCCTTCCTGCTTTGCGAAATTGTCCGTTTGAAAATTCCCGTTTCCGAGCTGTCCTGGCCTCTTTCGAGCTATCCTCCACGAATGCGTCACTTCGACGACTCTATGGGAAGTATTAGGGTTCCAATTTGAGTTTACAACATAATAAAGAATATATTTAAAAATACATTCTTCAGATAATAAATGAATTTTTAGAAGCAATGAAAAAGAAATGTGTCAAAAAAAGTCGATTCCACATGGACCTTCCCCCCCCCCTTAAGTACTATTCAATTTTTTCTGAATCCCATGCAGCCCTTTTCACAACTGCTAGCCTATCTCCTCCCTTTCCTTTCTCAAACTCGAAAAATGCATATGCATTTATTTAAATTTGGATTATTTTTAACGTGTTTTATAAATTAAACAAATATACGAACTGTTCATAAATACCAAAACTTGAATAATTTTTTTTAATACTCATAAACTAAAACTAAATACTTAACAGGTAAAAAAAAAGGGCTGATAGCATTCTCCCCTAAAACCACAAAACTCAGCCCTCGGGAAGAGTACCCTTTGGTTGAGAAATCCTGCACTACTTGTTAGGTAAGAACGTTGCATATATCAAGTGCGGAAACATCCATGAAATGTTTTGATAACAGAACAAAAAAAATTACATTTTTACAAGCATTTTCTTCCAGATATGAAGCCTACAAAAAAGCAATTGAAAATAACATTTTTAGTAGCTTTCCTAGTACTGATATGTAATTAACATACTCATTCAAAAACCAATCAAAAAAGCTAAACACTGCGTAAAGTATAATGACGCTTTAAGAAAAGATTGCATATGACTTTTAATTCATAAAAACTATAACAATCTATTTCGTTGTTTTCTCACAGAGGGAGAGGAAAGGAATTCGGAGAAAAGTACCAAGATCATTTCATAGATTCTGAACAACCCCACAAAACCGCACGCATTTTATTCTGCACTTTCATGGCTTTCACCCAGTTAAGAAAAATTAAAAACGTTGTTCTTGTCCATGCGCAGTTTATTTCAACTGAAGAACTCTTTATTTTTATGTTTCCCCGGTCAGTAATCCGGAAGCCAAAGCCACGTCTTTGGTATCTTCCCAGCATGCAATTACCTGACAAATGCGAACACATATCTGAGACAGGTATTCCCGTGACTCAGATTAGAAGAAATTCAAACATTATGCAAAGAAACCACACGGATAAGGAAACAAACTAGTCTTCTATTGCCGTTCGTAATGCCATTAAAAAATAAAGTCCAAATAACACGCATTATCATAATCCAATTTCAATTTCTTCCTTTCAAAGCATTTTAAGTCTTTCTTTCTTTCTTCATTTAATGCTAATAACAATCTTGAAGGCTTTTTTATGCTGTTACTGAAAGTTCTTTCGTCAATGATCAAGATTAATTATTTCCTCATTGATGAATCTAATTTTAAAATGCTGCAATATTCCCAGATTGTTACTATCTTCTGGTACATGCAGAAAATAAGTAAAGTGCAGAATGTCATAGATTTTCGATGAAAGTTGAAAACACTCGTTTCTGCACTTTTAAAAGTATGGAACAGCACCTGAAATCAAAATCAATTATCACAGCTCTTTACAACCATCCTGAACACATTCAAAAAAAAAAGTTTTTTGCAATTGAAATTCATCAAAATGTAGCATCGGATTGGCATTATTTCCATGATATGCATTTTTTACATTTCTCATCCATGTCATCCTTTAACATAACAGAAGAAACGGCTAAATAACATTACAAACTAGAGAACACGGAAAATATGACCTACATTAATTTTCTAAACATAAAAGCATGATCTACATTTACAAGCTTACATATAACGTCGTTACATATAACGACGAATACTTTTACGATTTTATTGCTCCTTAACCGCGAAAAAAACTTCTTTGCCGAACGGCGAAACGAATGGACAAAAACGCGCGACTGACACGCTGACCCTTGTCCATATTAGGCAACGGTGTATCGCCTGCGATTAATAAAACGAGTAAAAAAGCCACCCTCTCCTCTCCATCAAAACGGCTCGCTCTCCACACAATACATCAACGGCGGCCCACTTCACACTAAAAAAAGCTCACTTTTATTTATTAATCTCTCCAGAAAAGCAGGCGCCAGACTATCATTCCGAAAGTGCTAGAAAGTGATTAGGTTTTTAGTTTTTATCGAATGCGTTGCTGTTAGTTTTTCGCGAGTTGGAGTATTACGGGTTTATTCTCTTGTTTGCTGTATCAACGAAAGAGGAGACTCAAAATGACAGACTTTTTCTTTTAAATTCATTTCTGTTATTAAATGAATGGAGTCTTGGAAAAATAACACATGAACAGATATTGCTGAGCAGATGTCGTACAAACCCGAGCTTAGATATATACTGAATATCATTTCGTGAGTCCATCTTCAATAATTAAGAAATGAGGAAGAATCTGATCGTTCTTTGTCCTTAAACGGTAGTTTATTGATCTTTTATCGATTTTTGTTACTTTTATTTAATATTAATTTACAGGCATAAGTGGAATGGTATACCGAAATTTCACCACCGGTTGTACAGGTGTAATACCGCTATTAGCTGTCAAGCTCCAGCCCCAATTTTGATAGCGAACACCAGCCCAAGGGTTTCCCACTCCTCTTCCCCTACCACCAAATAATCATGAGGTTTGCTTTAGTTTGGTTTATTTGAGTACGGCAAAGCACAAGATGCTTAAGGGGAAGGATGCCTTCGTTGAGGACTTTTTAAGGAAAACTGGCTCATATTCACGTTCAAAGAGGAAAACATCATTGAAGTCCCGTTCGCCAAGAATCGAACCTAGGATGAATTACCAGAGTTCAACGACTTGATGAACCGCTTACCGCTCAGCCGTGGAAGGGCTGACACAGCTTATAATAAATCTCTCGCAATTGCGTCATTTCAAAATTAATGCTCTTCACATGATCCTTATGTAATGCTAATGACGCAGGTACACTGCGCAAAAAAAAGGGGGGCGCAGTTCTACATCTCCCGTTCTACCGAGCCGATTGACGAAATTCAAGTTGCGTTTCTCATGTCTCGAAAGCGCGACTTAGGATATGTATTAGATTTATACATAGCATTGTTCTAATAGAGGTATTCCGACACAAAATCGGACCTTTCCTGAAATGACATGCCCATTTTTTTCCATATTTCGATTCTACGGCTCAAATTACGCCAAACTGCCAAGTTTTGTAAAAATCGCACGAGTAGTTTAGCTCTCAAAATTTTAGGTCCTCAATGTTAATTGAATTTGGTATATATTTATTCATATCTATTTTTTATTAAACTTGTAAGGCATATTTTAATTTTATAACAGTTATTTTAATTATGCTTTCCTATCTTGCCTCGTTTCAACTTACAGCTCCGTACCAGAACAAATTGATACCAGAATTAGAATTGCGTTGAATGCAAACGAGGAAAAAATAGTATTAAAGGAAAATTCAACTTCGAGAGAGAGCAAGCTAGGAATCCTGGGTAGCGCGCGTTTGCCTTTGGGATAAGTCTAACTGCTCGGCTCTTACGCTCAGCTGTATTATTACGTGCCTTTTGATAATTCGCCGGCTAGTTTAAAACTAAAGGCCAACTACGTTAGAATTGTGTTAGCTTCGACTAATCTCTTAGTTAGTTATAATTATTTCTTATTTCTGAGTTTAAGCCCAAGTGGAGGCTTTGTTGTAAGTCCGAAGAAAGGGGCCAACTGTTCAACTTATTTTTGAGTGAATAAAGTGCAATTAACTTGAATTTACGATCTCTGCTATTTTGATTCGCTAAGAGAAATTTTTGAATTGTTCCGTAAATTTCGCAGCAAATTTTACAAAATTTAATATTTAGGCATAATTTGAATCACAGAATCGAAATATGGAAAAAAATTGGCATGTCACTTCAGAAAAAGTCCGATTCTGAGTCAAAATACCTATATTAGAACAATGCTATATATAAATATAATATATATCCATCCTAAGTCGGTGCTTTCGAGACATGAAAAACGCAATTCGAATTTTGTCAATCGGCCGAGTAGAACGGGAGATATAGAACTGCCCCCCCCCTCAGTATACTTCAACAACGCTTCAGCCAATAATAAAATTTGCGAACTCAAACCCTAAATTAACCAATGGGAATAAAGACAAACCGAAACTGAATTACTCTTCACACATGCTCGATGCTCCTACGCTTTCTGGCTTGCAGCCTTGCTGTCTGCTAGCGCTGCTTCCTTCCTCAAATATTTATTATTCAATTAATTGTATTACAATAAAGAAAAAGCACCACTGTTAACTAACTATTTAAATAAAAGACGCGTTTTCTGCGTGAATCGAAAATATTTTATCAGCAATAAAAAACGGTGTGCGGCTGTAGCTATAGTTTTGTGCTTAAGTTCGCATCATCACCTCAAACCACATGAAATTAAAATTTTCAAACAATCCTTACGAAGACTATTCTAATTGGTAAATTATTTCTAATCCTACTAAGGATGAGGTTACAGATTTCTAAACGTATCACTTTTTTTTTAAAACTTTAACTATATTATTTATTTTATAGTAGCCGACAGATAAAAACATTACCAGCAGACTTCTTATGCTGCAATTTCTACAGATGGTCTCACAAAACACGAGGAAGTCCTAAAATATTTATATTTAGTTATACGGAAAAAAAACCTGATTATCCGGAACCAGCAGGGTCCCGTTGATGCCGGATAAAATAGATTCTATTGTACTATGACAGCTATACTGTTCATTTGACATCGTTAATGATAGAGGTGAAGTTGAAGATCTCTGCCTATAGCACTTAAACAACAGATCTCTGCCTGCACTTCAACTGTAGATTTATTAGCTTCATTACCTTACTTTACACGTTACTACTACATTTGATAAATTACATTATTTTAGGCATGTTATATTAGTTTTCACTTTTAAAATACATCTTAATGTTAACGACTAAAAACAAACAATTAAATTTGCACCAACTTAACCCTCTATTTCTTCTTCGATAACATACTAGTACTATTTTATTTCACGCTTCAAAGCTGAGCTGAGATATGGGTATAAATATAAGTTTTAATTTTTAGTAGCAAAAATTATACGACATTACAACTTCTAAAAAATTTTCATCATAATTTCCGATAGCCATGATTAATATTCGAGGAATTATTCGCAAGGGTTACTCTGTAAGTGGTACAGCATTAGGTGTCACTGGCAATAATTAGCATAATTCTACACGAATAAAATACAAGCTAGTGACAGTATTAACATTACACAGATCATTTATAGACTATGATTTAAATACAAACGCAGTAATATTCGTCTGAAAACAAAGCATAACTCCACGCAAAGAATTTTTAAAATAAATAAAAGAATGATCTTAACCTATCGATCTCGTTCTTTATAATGTGCAACCCAGCCCTTGAAGTGGGAGTATTCCGATTCGTAACTTCATGACCAGCATATATTAGAGATTAAATGAAGCAAAGAAACTGGGAGATCATTCACTCTTTTTATTGCCCAACAGGAATTTATTCAAAGTTTTCTTTTCTTATCAGGTAGGCAGACCATTAATAACCATTAAGTTCTTTTTTTCAACACATCCCCCCTTAGATAAACAAGCACTAAAATATGTTGATGTATGTCCGTTTACATTCGAATTAATCCAACGCGCGAATACATATTTAGAGGGAAAATTATCAGTCACGTGCTAAAACGCCTAAGATATAAAAGGTTCTTTAAGATTAAATCGTCACAACAAAGGGTTGAAATTCATAGACTCCCATAATTAACATTCTAAAAACTTTTCAATTCTAAATAAAACTTTTGAATTCAGCAGTACCATCTATTATGTTTTGAAGTAATATATAGATTCCCATAATCAGCATTTACGAAGTTCAGTTCACAGCGCCATCGGTTAATCTTCGGATTATGGTAACTTGGCGGTTTTTTGGCGAGCAACCTTGCTACAGCAACCTACCAGTTTGTTTGGGGGACGCCATTTTGTTTTCACGAAGTAAAGGGTTTTTTTTTTTTT
>KK119680.1:327009-359550 GCA_000611955.2 Stegodyphus mimosarum
AAATATAAATAATTGAAGAACACTAATTAAAATATAAATAAACATATACATTAAATTAATAAAAATTATTTTTATTATAATTTTTATCGTTTACTAAAATGTCGCCAAACTACCAGTTACCATATTCCAAAGATTAGCCGCGCCATCTATTAACTTAGAAGTTATACTAACATGTTAACATTCCACACTAGGGGAAAAAAAAAAATTGATGGCAAAATGTCATACACGGGGCTCGACATATCAGCAGCAGCAAAGAGTGACGTGAGGCATCAGAGGAGCCACAATTCTCAGCTCTGCAGTAAATCTGAGGCTAAAAAGGTCCACACCTCTTGACACGTTCCAGCACTACTCCAGTGAGAGGTATGCGTCGCTTGATGGATGATCCATGACGTCACGGTAAAGAGGCCACCAGTGGATCCCAGTGATCCAAATATTAGGGGCAAGATCCGATGCCGCCGGATGGGAATAGAAAGTAAATTATGTAAGAAGAGAAATATTCGCATTCCTTGAAATGCACAAAGAGAGGAACATTTTTTGAATATTTTTCAGAGGAAGGGAGGCTGAAAAAAGGATGGTCATAAATGCCGCATCTAAGATCGAACTTCAATTTAAGCAAACAGATCTAGCATCATAACAAATATGAATGGAACTACAGCAAGCGCCGGTTAATGTAATGACGTTTGTCCACGGCTGTTTTAACCAAATGATATTATATTGCGGTTATATTAACCAAATGATAACATCAAACGAGAAGAAAAAATATCCTTCAAAAAGCAATGGAACTTAACTAATTTAATATAAAATAGTATAGTTCGACCGTCTCAAACACAACCTTGGCTGGCATTCTGCCAAAACACATAGACTCGTCCAAAAGAGGAATTATTACTTGCTGCGACGTGAAAGGTCATGTGAAGACATCCGGAAAGAGAGAGGAAAGAAAGTCTCCATCCTTCCACCTTATTTTGAGAACAATTCGGTCCGAATGACTCATGAGTGTTTGCGCTCATGGTCGCAGCATTTTAAATTAGGAAAATGCAAAAGCTTTCAGAAACAGTCGTAAATATATGATGGCACCAATATATTTTAAGTGCTTTAGGCCTGTAAAAGTTTCAATCCGGCCCTAGACACTACTCGGAAGGAAGAACGTCGGATCTTTTAGGTTGTAAGAAAAGAATATTGTACAAAACCAATTCAGTGTGCTGTACTTACTTATTTTTAGACTTTCTTTCGAAACGTTAGAGGAAATAAATTAAATGTAGCAGGAGAAAAAAAAAATTATAACAATATTTTCTCTATGTATTGACTCTAATAAAATAATGGATCTGAATAATTTTAAGATTTTAAAACGCCAACAATTTTTACGCTTGAAAAGAAAAACATTATTGAAAATTACGAGACTTCCTGTACATAAAAATGACCAAGACCGAAATTTAATTAATATCAGAATTGAAATTTAATAAATAGTCTGGGTTTCTAAAAATAGCAAATATATATGATATATTACAATAATCTGCCATCCCCTTCCCCCCAAAAAAAATAAATGACAGTGTTATTATAATAGAATTTCTTTTCACGTCGTATCTAAATCTTTTAAATGGATTTCCTTTTAATTTAACCTTTTAAACAGAATTTCTGCTGCATTAATGGTCGACGAAAAATTATTTTACTACCAAACAGTCAGGTCTGCTCATTATTCATTACCTTCAGAATGATTTTAAGCCCAACAACCATTTTAAGTACAGCTTTGTTGGGACAGATGTCAACGTTTTTCTGCACTGCGAATATACAAATATTCAATTTGCTTTCAGCATTTCCTTTACCAGTTCTTTCAAACATACGACAGACCTGAAGAAGAAAGTATCAGTTTACAATATCGGCTAGTAAGAATATTCGAATGCAAAATTGAAGTGGAAATTAATTAAAATTCAACTCGCCCAACAGTAAATGACAAGTTATGTCAGTTTGACCTGGGGGGGGGTGATAATTCTCACAGAAACGAATTTGAATTTTATTCTACAAATCTTTTCATAACCAAAGTATAAAATTCACATACGATGAAACATCAACAAGCCGTACTTTTTTTTTTTCCCCCAGAACTCAAATAATGACAGTCCAACGATTTTCTTTAGTTTGCAATAAATTAAAAAAACTTTCAAACAGCATTTAGACAAAAAATAATGATTAGGTCAAGACAAATTTCATCAGTAACTTACCTTGTTTTCTTCTAATAAGAATTCATTACACTACTTATGATTCAAATGATTAAGGGGGGAAACAGAGAATGTAAAATCAAAATTAGAAATTTCTTCGCATAATTTTCCCATCACAGTATGCATTTCAAGTAATGAACTTTTCCAGAATTTTTCTATCTTTTTTGCGAAATATAACGTAAGGTTTATTTTAAATTAAATGGACAGTTGCCAAGCTTAAAATATAAAAAACCGGGAAGATAGGTTTCCGCGCTGCGCGGCGGTACTATTTCAACAGAACTCGAAATTATTTCGCTTTATAAGGCACGATTCAATTTATTCAATTATTTATATTACGATTGCGAGATAAAATACATTAACCGCATATTCTAACTTTGATGTTTTTTAACTAATTTCATTTTGCAATTTTCTAATCCTTTCATACTGACAAAATTCCGAGTAGAAGTGGAAAGCTTCAATTTATCAAGGTAGTTTTAAACAGGATGAAAATAAAATTAACAAGTAATGTGCATATACTATTGTGTGGATAAACTCAGAAATGTACCATACATTTTTCAAATACTTTCTTCGTCATTACCGCGTGCCTTTGTGATGTAATTTGAAGCACATCCCGCTAGCAATTAAAAGGTCCAGAGCTCGGAATATGTCTCTTGCCTCTAAAAAATTGCTCTGTTTTGACACAAACTAAAATGCGGTGTAAGATAATTTGTCATCACCAGGATCTGGCAACTAGGCCCAAAACTCCCCGTGCCTTCATGGTAGAGCATGTCCTGCAAGCAATCGAAAGATTTGGAATCTCGGCGAATGTATTGCACATTTCTCCCGTTTTCCGTCCCAAAATGAACCTCATGACTATACACACTGATTGAAATAAAACGAAATAGTAACATTTACTGATTAAATTTTTGGTTGAACCTTCATATGAAGTGCTATAAATGTCTACAGTACATTAAGACAATTAAGATCAAATAAAATTTAATACGAAAAATTACGCTGAATATCACTAGGGATGGAGGAATGAAATTTGCATAATAAACTTCATTAATTTAATAATGAAACTTAAACTGTACAAATTTTATTCGCACAAGTTAATTTTATTGCTGAAAAGCACTTTTATTAAAGGCTAAAAATTAAAAACCGGGAGATGTGCCGAAAAACAGGCAGACTTCGCAAATATGTAAATGCAACAGAAAATACATTTGGCTAATTCTTGGATTGCAAAGATTGTATAAGTTTAACTGGTCGGAATGATCATGGTATAACTGCTAAACACACTTCGCCTATAAGTTATATACAAATTTACTGCCTAATTTTTTACTAAGTTACAAAAATTGTTTGTTTTTCTTAAAGAGATTATATACGATTTTCAAAAAAAATTCTACTTGGAATTGACGAATCAAACTCCAGATATTCAACACTGGCATAATTTTTATTATTATCTTCCTCGTTCCCTCGCATTCTTACAAAAAGAATATATTTTTCTAAGGGACAGGAACTTGGTTTTAATCGCTCACGAAATCGACATTTCTTTTATTCAAAATCTATGCCAAATCAAGGCTGCTTTTTGCTAATTCTAAATGTGGAGTGTTACTGCATTTCGTGGAGGGAATGATGAGTGATATAAAGTAAGAGTCACGGTGTCTAAGATTATATCATTAGTCTAGATCAGAGGTTCCCAACCCTTTTTGTCCATAAGAGCACATTCTAGAATTTCTGTCTGACTTCGGGCACCATTTGCTTTCTCAAGGTGAATTTATAGTTGGATAGAATGAATAATACATGCACATAAAAAAAGGAATCGGTGGCATTTCACTTTGTGTTGGTATCTGTGTTGAACGTAACTTCTATTTCATTCATAATGAGAAAACTTTCACATAGAAGTTTATTGAAAACTAAAGCATTTTTATTGTGGTCGCACAGCGGCGGGCACACGTTAAACGATCGGTGGGCGATAGTTGGGAACCCTGTCGTTGTTGGGGCTAGATGGCGCTGAACATGTAGCAGAAATTTCCATTTGCAAGACAATGCTGCAAATGAACACCGTCCAAAATGGCCATGAGGCGGTCAGACTGAAAATACATGATTTTAAATGCAGCGTTATAGCATTCTACTGCGGAAAAACTGAGAAAACAACAGATTATAACTTAAAAATCAGAAAAAAGAAAAATCTCTTAAAAGGATTTGCTGTAGGATTCACACAACATCGGTAAGGATTGGATGGGTTAGAAATGGCGAACAGTTAGAAGCAATAAAGTGAATCTGGTAAATATTGTTTTTTAGCTTGAAGACCGTGATGCAAGGCAACGTGTACCCAAATTTCCGATTCGCCTGTATTAGCTCAGTTGCTTCCGTAAAACTTCTCTCAGAAAGATATATTTCAAATTAGACGATGTATGCTCTCTAATAAGATTAATTTTAGATAGCAGTTGCATTTCTAAATTGTATGCGAAGATAAAATAAGGATATTTTTCGGCATTTTATGTCTTTCAGGTTATTTTATTTTATAGTTCCAAATACCGATAATAACAAAATTCAAGAATAGCGTTTTCTTTGTTTATTTAAAAAATATTCCAAAAGCACATTGAAATGAAGAGACATTGTTGCTTATTTAATACTGCAAAGCACATAACGGCTACCTACTTAAAAAAAAAAGTAAAAAGGCATGCTTTTGTGAAGGACTTTGTAAGGCAAAGTGTTCTATATTATAAACCAACTGATAAAAAGGTAATGATATACATACTGCCTAAGGTTCATATTTCTGCCAAAACAAGGCTGCTTATTTCTGAAATTAATATTTTGACATTATTTACCACGTTATATAAGAAACCACACATTTATTACACATATACGAAAAACCACGAAAATGTTTACAGAACCAAAGCGCTAAAACGTTCGTAAATCGAAACCAGGACGCAAGTATCAGCAGCTACTCTAATATAGTATGTTAGTACATAAAAAAAAGTGTCACAAAAACACACAGTACATACTAGGTAAATGGAAATACATTTTTAACTCGAAAAATTTCGAAATAAGTTTCGCCTAATATGATCATCTAGTACAGTTCTTGGTGCCCGCCCAGTCGGTATAGCAGTTGGTGAGCTTGACTCCATAGCGATGGGCCCGGGCTCGAATTCCGGAGAAGGCAATTGTCCGTCCCTTCATAGGAGGCAACGGTAGCCACCTATTAGAAGCTTCCATAATGAAATGGCGGCCACATGTAGTGGCGCAAGGCTAATGGCTATTAAATAAAGCGCCCGGCCATTTTAAAAAATAGAAATACAGTTCTTTTCCCATTTTAGAACTACTTGAAAAGTAAAATGGTTTCTAGTTACAGCTTTTTGAAAATCGAATACGCTGTATGAATTAAAAATATTCTGTGAAACTTGAGTCCAAATGATTTCGAGCGCTTCATATCGTAAACAAACTTCGAAGCTAGAATTCGCCATCCTTGTGTTCACATGATCACAAGCTACTATTTTTCTAAAATGCTTCTCGACTTTCACTTTGGCTAACTTCGAAGCTAGAATCTATCATCCTTGTGTTAACATGATCATAAGCTACTACTTTTCTAAAATGCTTTTCGACTATGGCTAACTTCGAAGCTAGAATCTATCATCCTTGTGTTAACATGATCACAGGCTACTTACTACTTTTCTAAAATGCTTTATGGCATTCTCTTAGGCTAAAAAATTAATGCATAGTTCTTTTAATTTATTACTTTTTATACCCAAATGAAAAATAGCATAAATGCAATTCTGAAACTCCCCCACACCAATTTTAAGATGAAATTGATCTAAACGTTTTTCAGAATTAACTAAACTTTTAGACCAGTTTTAAAGATAAAAATCACAAATGCAGATGAAAAGAATAAAAGAAGTAGAAAAGTCGCAGATGTGAAAGCACTGAAATACCCTTGGGAAAGGAAATGTTCAATAAATTTTCAAGCAGAGACCATCTTCATCTGTCAAGGCAGCATTAAGTTAATAAAAATGTTATAGAAAAAGCCGCCGCGGACAGCGACCGTAAAAGGAACATCAAAACCAGATGGATGAAAACTTTTCAATGGAACTTCGTAAATCGCATTTTTTTTTCCCATGCATATATAAACTACTCCCACACATAATATAGCTGTAGCTTATGAATTTTGCGTGAAAGTAGACAGTCACAGTTTTAGAATTCAAGCTTAACTGACATCTATTTTATAGAAGTAGCTGTATAAGAGTTATAAACATTCTTATTTTTTGAAGAACAAAAGTATTCTCCACCATTACACAAAACAACTGTCACTGCCATTTATTTACATTGTTAAATTCAATTATTATACAGCATTCTACGGCAACAAGGGAGAGGGGAACTATGGCAATGAACTGAAATTTTTTCATTCTTCTTTTCTGCATCGAAACTCTTGAGTTTGTCGACATCACTGCGTTTAAAAAAGAGTTAACCTTTCAGATGCCCCCTTTTTTTCTCGGTGGGCAGCAATTATTTATTTATTCTTCCTCTCTAAATTTAAAACTTCACAATTTGCAAAGAGATATACTATACACTTGAATTTCCAATCACCAAGGCACGAAAAATTCGAGAAATCTGACTGTAAAAAAAAATTAAACGGAATTAATCTTTTACTCTTTAAGAAGTGTAAATTTTTGGAGGTAACAATTCTATGTCGATATGTAGAATTAGTAGATAAAACTCTGCCGCTTTCTACACACGACCGTTCTGCCACTCGTTTTAGTTTTGCAAAAGACTCAGGAAAATCTTAGGCATCTCAACACATAAGACATTGAAAAGATATTCTCAGAATATAAAATCACCTCTAGAACTTATTAGTGATGAAAAATCAACTATCCTCTATTGATCTCTTTGGACTTTCTTAAAATTTTGAAAAAATCTTGACGCAAACACACGAAGATATTATGCTTTGCAAAAGGAGAATAAATTTCGAGTTAGTGAACTAGATCAGTAGACAGACACGGTTAGACTCTTTCCAGTCAATGACGTCACTTGATTTACAGAAGTAGAAGAAACGAAGACACAATTACTTTTAGTTTCCCAAGCCCGCAGTCGCTTTGTAGCTGACTATGAGCCAGTGACGTCTCACGCTTAAAGATTTGTGGTCCGGAAGAGCAGGGATCTTGGTAAAAACCATCTTTATGCAGAGCAGTTTTGCTCCAAAATTCTAAGGCGGAATGGATGCTCTTGTATGCTTAGCTTTATGCCTTCCCTCCGCATACGGCTCACGCGATTTCCGTACTTCCATAATAAAATGGCCGCCACTTCCGGCCCTTGTAATGGCGCAAGGCTAATAGCTATTAAATAAACATTTAAATTCGCTGAGGCTCCGACTTAGAATCCCTGAGAAGGCTTGGTTGTAACTGTCCGTCTCTTCATAGGAGGCAACGGTGGCCACCTACTGGGTGCTTCCATAATGAAATAGCCACCACTTCCGGACCTTGTATTAGCGCAAGGCTAATGGCTATTAAACAAAGCGGCCTGCCATTTAAAAAAAACTTAACTACATGCTAAATTTCCGCATTCTGTAAGTTTGCTCCGAACCAGTGGCGGCTCGTAATAAGCACTGTGGAAGTGCAGCACCCCCTGTTTCCACTTATTATTATTTTTAATATTTAATATAATGAGCCCTTTTTTCTTTAATTCTTTCTTTATACTCCTACAATATATAATCCTTAAACTTAATGTCAGTAGCCATCCTCTAGTTTATGAAAAAGGTACGAAAGTTTTTGTATGGAACCGCGCTTCACAAGGCTGTTCTGCGCAAGCGCGCACAGAAAGCAGCACTCGAGCCAGGGAGATAAAATAGCACTGTCGCTCTTGCAGTGCCGAAATTCTGGAAACGTGATTATTTCTTACTCCGCGCGTGTGGTATTTGGCTGTTCTGCGCATGCGCTCTTAGGAAGCAGCGTACGAGGCTGAGAGGGAGAGAGCACTGTCGCTTTTGCAGTGCCGAATCTGGAGTGTCGTTGGGAGCTGGTTCTTTTTTTCCACTCCGCGTGTGCTGTGTTTAAAAATCATACACCATATTCTTGGTTAGATTATTTTTCAGCTATTCTATTTGATTCATTTTTTTTCGGTTCTTTTATTTTACAGAAAACTTTAACCATGTCCTTGCATCCTCAAGTAATAAATTCTGTGACTGTAAGTGAACTTCAAGAGCTTTCGTTTTCATGCGCTTGCAATGCTTTCAATATAGAAAAATTTCCTCAGTTGTCATCCAGAGATCAAGGAGAAAATTATTGATCTCTTCGCGCAAATTAAAACAAGAAGAATGGATTTCATTTTTAAATGAATAGGTAAAGCTTGAACTGTAACAATTTAAGTTAAAGTAATTAAGAAATGTTTAATTTTTCTTTTGTAAAATTTCATGGAAGTTTCAAAATAAATTTTCTTTGTATACATGTTTGTTTCCCTTTATACAGGTTTAAAACAAAGGTTAATTTTTTTTTGGAACAGCACCCCCACTAATTTTAGCTACGAGCCGCCACTGCTCCGAACGATAATAAATTTTCAAAACCACGCAAAATTTAATTACTCTAGAGTACATGACTATGTATCAATTCCATATCCGAAAATAAGGTCGGCTTCAACATTTTCAGCGCCCTAGGCGATCAGCATAACGGGCGTCCTGTATAAATTAAACAAATTAATAATTCACAGTGAAGCTTCCTCTCATTTAGTTACAGCAAGTAAGGGCAACTTTCATGCTAAAACTAAATAAGCAGCTATCTATGTCACGCCTATGACTGCAGCCGGCCTCCCTGAAAATATAATTAATATTCTAGGGGAATTATCTGTTAATCCAAATATTCATAAATAAAGAACAAAAATGTAATGCTGACTTAAGAGTACAAACAAATTTCACGTAACTAATTCTCAAAAATCAAATAACATTCACAGTTAACTAATAATTCTGAGCCTACACTACAGAAGAATCTATTAATCAAGACATAAAAATGTCTAACACGAACAGCAGTTCGCACTGAACTGTATCTCGAAAAACATGACTAATAAGCATATCTTCATTAACTCTTCAAAACTGAGAGATAAATCATATCTTCCTTAGTATCAAAAGTCATAAAATGATTGAAGCTCGTATTCTGCTCCCAATCTTTTTACACAGACATTTCCTTCTTCGTTTATCATTTCAGACATACATTCCAGAATTGTGTGCTTGCTGAGAACGAATTCCATTTGGCGTGACTCATTCTTGATGAAAAAGCCATAAAATGGAAAGATGGGCGGAAAATGTTAAAGGCGAGCGTTTCTCTACAGTTTGTTTTATTACTAATGTAAAAAAAAAAGCATGATCAGCGTCGACATACGCCATATTCAATTTTAAACATATTATTAAAAATAGGACGTCTTTAGAATGAGGTTAAACTGTTTTAAATGTTTATAATATCCATTTATCTAGTCTTTTACGCAGAGCAACGTTAACAAGTGCTAGCAAGTCCTTATTTATCGAATGAAACGTTATAATGTAAAACCGAATTCTCAAAATCAAAATGGCTTGTCATCTACTAACTTCAAATTTGCTAGAAATAGCAAAAAACTTTCTTCATATAGAAAGACTGACTGTTCTGTATCTATCGTTCAAATAATTTCTAATTCTCTAACTGGAATCATAAATATTTAAGAAACGCCGCCCAACCGGGACAGTGGTTAGCGACGCTCACTGCCGTACCAAAGGGCCCGGCTTTGAATCCCGGAAAGGCATGGACGTTTGTAAATATACAGTGTCTGTGCGGCAATGGGGCACTCTAAATATGCGGCAAGCCGAAAGTCCTCTCGAGAAGTTGTTGGTTGGGAAAGAAGGGTGGGAGATCCTCGGACTCGTCTTTTCAGGGTGCTCCCCATCAAAATTGGAGGGTGGAACTGAGCGAAGTCGTATTGTTACTTGAATGGTACTCAAGGCTCTTGCCAAAAGACAGGCGCCTTGCCACGATGAATTTCGTAGGTTTGTTCTGATGTTACTATCAGATAAAAGTGAGATAAGCCACAACAACAACATAATTAAACTTGGCATCATTTTATCGAAATTCATTATCAATTAAACAATTAAAGACCAACTTTTCTGCATCAAAATTCTTTCCAACGACTTCTGCTGTATCTGTTACAAAACAGACTTTTTGAATAAAATTGCCCGTTAAGCTTAAAAATAAAATAAAACTGACCATTCATAAAGTTAGCAGACGATTGCGAAGATCGTCTGTTTCAAAGGTTTAATTCACGAGCTTAACTAAAAATTAAGACTTTTCTCGAAAATTCTAATAAAAATTTAGTTTTTCCCGGATTTCAGAATATGTAGTTCATTTGTAAATCTGTACAGATTGAAGACTTTTCAAAGACATATGTATTTGTTCTTTTTTTTTTGGGGGGGGGGAAGAAGTGAATGTCGATTGATTGTTTCTTAAGGGATATCGGCCTCAGCTAATTTAAAATGAATGGTGAGTGACTTTTTAGCTATCAATATCCTCCGATTTCAGCGAACTAAAATTTAATTAGTATTAATGCTCTAAATTTCAAATCGCATAAGCTCAAGTACGTTTCTGTCTCACAGAAAATGTCTCTTGTAAGTCAACCTTGACTATATTAAAACAATTAATTATTGTGTTATTTTTATAATGGAAATGGCATAATAGATCCAAACTCATAAAACTGGAAATACATCAAACGGACGAAATCTAAAAAATAAATATGAAAGCGACAATCTTTGAGCCAAATCCTGAAGGGGGGGAGGCTAAAGTAGAGGATTTCAAAACATGTTACAGTAGAGTTCCGATTACTCGTCTTTCGATTATTCCATATTTTGTTTCATCCAACATACTAAAAAATAATTATTATTAAAAATTATTTTAACAAAAGATTCAATGATAAAGGGTATTAATACTATTTACTTTTGCATTTTCTATTTCATTCAATATATAATTCCCATACTGTTGCCATGTATGATATAACAAAACTCAATAATGAAAGCTTAATACTGATGTACGATAAGTTTTATACTAATCTGAATAACGAAACCAAACGTCACATCAAACGGTTTGCCAATATTTTTTACGCTCTCGCTGAGCTCGCAGTTTACCAAACTGCTCTTAGACCATGTCCTAATAACACTTCGTTTTTTTTTGTCTTCTTAATTTTAATACTAAACATTGCTTTCTTCGCGCATAAAATTCAACAGTGAATTCACAAGATTTTCAGCAGCAACATGTGTGTAGAACTCTTGATCCAATGTTAGATCTAATTTTCCAGTCTTCTGTCAATTGGTAATATCAATGTTCAGTTTTGTTAAGATTGCTTGCACAACTTTTTTTGTTTAACTTATCATTAAACATCACTTTTTTCACACTTCGGCCATCTAAATTTTAAAAGCAAAATCATAAAATTTTTAAAAGCAGTGTATGTTTAGAATGCCAGATACAGTGTTAAGTGTTGCCATTTATTTTTTAACTTTTTCTTCAATTCATCATATGAATGTTAATTTTTTTTAAGAAGATAACCCGTGTAACTTTTTCCCCTCTTTTTAACTTTATTTATTAAACATCACTTTATTCGCATTTACGCCACATAAAATTCAGGAGTTAAATCACAAATTATTTAAAAACAGCATATCTTTAGAATTCCCGATAGAGTGTTAAACATCGCCATATCTTTTATATATTCGCTATATTATTTATTTAAAAATAATACACAGCGATAACATCTGGGGGGCAACATCTTTTTACTTGAAAAGTGATTATCGGGATTATAGCACTTCTGCTACTAAAAATTCATATTTAAACAACGAAAAACTTAAATTTGGGAAAAGGAGATTTTATGTTTCAAGAAATTAAAAACTATTCCTGAGGAATAAAAATTCTTAACGCATACCGGAAAAATGAATCCACAAATACATCAAATAAAGAACTGCAAAGGAAAATATTCTCTTAAGTCATTGGAAGATGAAACCAGATGAAGAATTTTTAATGAAAGAAAAAAAAATGCTGAAGAAAATCCAATCATTTAATGCATGTTTGATCACTATCGGATGCCTACGAAGGCAATTAAGAGAATGAAAGATTCCTATCGCCTTACAAATAAAGGGAACTGGGTCTTTTAAACATCTTGGGGCGGGAAATCCTTTCCGATGGTAATTCATTACCATACATATGATAAAAAAATGCCTAGCGACAGAGTGAGTTAGCTCCAGAGGAGGATTCCGGTTCTTATTTCAAATTAAAACGAAATAAACGATTTTCACCCATTGGAAAATGTTAAATAATTATTTCAATACTGAAAATTTATCATTTGAAAAATGATTATATAATTTTAAAACTAACTGCAAATTAATTTAACAATGTTTAACTTACAATCATCTCTCAGCAACAATTTTTGTTCCATCTAGTGAAGAAAATATAAAGATTAAATCTCCCGTATTATGGTGATTATGCGACTTTCATTATTCGACATCCTTCAAAATGTAACTCAATGTCGTATCTCTAAAGACCAAAATCATTCGGAACTGTGATTGGTTATCTTAGAAATGGTTCACAACTATACAATAAATATTTATGGTTAAGTGATAAAAGCATTTCATCAGGCGCTAATCTGAATTTTGCCGCCGCGTTAAAAATCTGTCAGTATGACTCAACATAATATTATAGCCCTTCTGTACTGCGCACTTTTTCTACGTGTATTATGTATCACAATTTGCATGTATTTTCTAACGATATAAATTTACTCTCTATGAACAAAATGATAAAATTACATATTAATTCCAATATGCCGTAACCAATATGTACCTTGTATTGCGCAACGTTTACAAGAAAATGTTTTCTGCCTATTGTAACTACTTCCTATTGTACCGGCTAGATTTTCTCATTTCCGTGTTGTTTAACAATATCGATAATTTGATGCATCCCTCGTATATCATATATATCAAGATTTGTTTATTTGATTAAGGCAAAGCACACAAGGGCAAAGGCATGCAGCAGGAAGGAATGGCATCGTGGAGGGCTTTCTTAGGGAAACTGCCTCGTATGGATGTTACTCAAGCGGGAAAACACGAAAACGTCCATACAGCCAGCCCATTGGCTCGATTAACGTAATAATTCCGGTAGATTACTATTCTAAGCTTTCTATTCATAAATTTTCAAAAACTAGAATATAAATTTAAAAAAAAATTATCAAGCCATTAGGAACCAGGAACTATGCATAAACAACAGACCTGATGTGGCCAGCCTATGATTTGCCCTTTTTTTTCCTGTAAAATGGACGATGGTAACTAACTATACGTGCTCATGTATACATCCGTTCTCATGCTTTGATTTGAAACAGTAAACACGCTTCAGTGACACAGTGTTTCCGAAATCAATAACTTGACAATCACAAAATTTTTAAGAGTGTTAAGTGTTGCCATTTATTTTTTATATAGTCGATATATTACTTATATTTACTATATTATTTCTCTAAAAAATAACACACAGCCAATAACATTTGTGGCAGCATCCCTCTATTCCAAACGTGATTCGACACAAAAGTGAAAACAAACACAAAATTGAGAATTGAGGTACATCCATTTAACTGCTTCATACAAGAGCTCCTCTCATAATGAGCTTATTACTGTTGCATTTAGCTTAATTCCAATCTCAATCACATACTTATTTTAAATACCATATTTGAAAAGTTTGGAGTATCTAATATTTTTTTAAGAAAGTCTGTTCTAAGCTTCTAGTTCATGCAGTTTAGGCAAAATCTAATATATTGTTTCCGTCGATATAAGTCTTACATACTAAAATTGAAACGTTTTGGTTTATATTTTAATACAGTTTTTCAGGAAGAACTGTTATGGACTTAAAAGCACCACTTTCGCCGATCCATTAAAGACTTTTATGGAGCTTCCTGGAAAGTATCACTTCCGGTAGTCATATTTTACGCAAATTTTAACCAACTCTTTATCTGAACGTAGAAAGCTTAAATAAAGACAACAGAAATGTTTAAAGTTTGATATAAGAGTAATTGTGCATGAAAAAATTGTCACACACAGATAGAAAAAACGCAATTTTAAAAATAGTCAAAACTTCTTGCGAGGTCCCTAATTCGTGCTTATTCAGAGAAAACTCACTATCGAACTTTCAGACCGAAAACATCACCTCCCTTATCTACGTATATTTCTTGGCGAGAGGTAAAAACAGAAAATACTTAGATCAGATTATTTTAAGCATTTAAACTGCAAGGCAAACTACAATAAAATAAACTGAGGAGTGAAGTGTTAGACAAAAATAGAATGTTTCCACTCAATAAACTGCCAAACAAACAACAGAAAAATAACCAAAAACAGAACGAAACGACCATTTCGAAAAAACATTTAATACACCTATCTTCATTCACAAGTTTCACTTAACAGAATATCCATGAATAGAAAACTCTCTCCCTTTCCTTGTTTACATAACCTCCAACTCCCAGACTTCCCAGAGGGCAAGACAAATTTTAGGCTTAGCGATCGATATATATATACTTCAACAGAATTATTATTTCTATGGGGCCTATCTTTCATGAACGCTACCGTAAGTATTTATTTTTTTTTTTTTTTTTTTTTTTTTTTCCAATGGAAATTTTTATGACTCCCATGAGAAACGAAATAAGCCGCATTTTGTTGATCATAAAGTTCTCTCAAGCCTCGTAGATATGAGTTAGACGTATAGAATAAACAATAAAAAAAATGTTTAAAAGATATAGGAAGAAACAATTCCTTCAGATTGCACGAAAACGAAATGACCGCTGTAACAATTCTATGATATAACAAGCATTCTACGCTTCTTTGTGTTCTGAAATCATCATTCCGTTTTATCTCTTGCCCATGAAAGAAATATTACTCGGAAACGAATTATAAAGTAATTAAATGGAGATTTAATGAACTGGCAAATAAAATCTAGTTTAAAGTAACTGATGCCCAGGATCAACGTAGAGTGATTTTCCTCCCAGTGCAAAATTTTGACAAACCTTAACAAACCTACAGAACTATCCGTCATTTAATGGTTTTAGTAAGAACTGATACTTGGTTTTGTTATCGGTCATGTCTTTTTTCCGAAATAAATCTTCGGAAAATCGCCATTACTTTAGCCGATTTCTTCACAACTGCTAAGTAATAGCGTTATCGAAAAAAAAACGCGAAAAACTAATACACAGCGTACTTAAATTCTGGTTTAAAGGTTCGTTCTACACTGTTCTGAAAAATTCAACATTGTTCGAAAGCGTTTACGAACACGGTTTTATAAGAACTGATAGCAAGAAAACAACAACGACGACCTGAAACTAACACGGCTGACGTGATTTCAAAATTGAAACTTTGCAGAATTTTTTTGAGGGGACGGTGTAAAAAAAAACAATTATAAATTCCTTGTTTAGCATGTATGATTTCCACCGATAGTAAGAACGTAACTACGGCGACATAAACCTAAAGCGGGCATTGTGAACGCAAAGTTCTGATAAATACCCGCCAAGTGTGAATCCCATGGGGTAGTTTTCGGAATTTTAGGTAGGCCTTTGTCTTGTTTTGAAGGTCAAGTGTGTGAAATGTCATCAAGTTTGGAATAAACCTGTTGATTTCTATGAATTACAAACAAACGGACACTTTTTTTTTTATATATTCGCTACATTATTTCTTTAAAAATAATACATGGGGATAACATTTGAAAAGTGAGACAGTTAAAAAAGTGAGGTTTGAGACTAACAGCACCTCTAATGCCGCAGCTTATTTTTTTTTTTTTAAGAGGTTAAATACTACGACATTCCACTTCGGGGGCTCTTTTGGTACTGTTCTGTTATCTGGACCGGATTCAGAAATGTATGAATGTGTGAGCGTGTACACGCATGTATGTGCATATATGTGTACTTTTATACACACACATTCATGCTTGCATATAAACATGCATACATGAACACATACATTTATACATGCATACATACATTTCTGGATCCGATCCTGATAACACAACAGTACCACTCTTTTCCTAGGAAGAGATACTTTCGTACGCAACGCAAAAATAGAAAACAAGAATGCCGTATATTGTTAAACAAGATGGGAAAGAACAAGAATATTTAAACAATGCATTAAGAAGAAGAAGAAGAAATAAATCCACTCCTGTTAGGAATACAACTGACGATTGTATTTAACATATTCAAAAAGTTAATTTAAAGATGTTCAACTTGAGCTGCTCTTGAAAACAACCAGCAAAAACTAAAATACACAATATATCTTATTCTTGTTTAACACGTTCCGTGCCCAAGCACGTTCGCTTGACTTTCCACCACACGTGCGCTGTCGATGGCCTACGCGGCAAAATACACCTCTGATGCTAGTCAATTAATTCCTTATAATGAGAAACTCGCTGTTCAACCTCGTGGGCAGTTGATGGCCATTTTCAGTGTAAAATGCGGAAAATGCCACATTTATGCATTAATTTATGTACGTATTTGGTAATTACAGAAAATGTAATTTGTTCATTTGCAAAACGGTAATTTTCCCACTGATACAAGACAGGCTATTAATATCTTCTATCACTGTGATGACTTCGCTGAACAGTAATACGAAGATCGGGAAATTCCTGATGGTTAAACGTCCCGAAGAACTTCCAGAATATGCTGAAATGTCCATAATGCAATTGATAAGTACTAAATTGCTGAAAGCAACTGAAATCCAGAGTATGCGTGTAACAATTCTACTATGCCTTTTACAATTCTCAATTTGTTACAGCACATTAAATATTATTTTATATAATGCATTGTCGTTATTACAAGTTAATTTTTCCCCCAAAAATAACGTTAAGATTGCTGAGATCTAAACAGATTTAGCGACAACGCTTATGTTTGGCGCTAAATCACGCTCCGTTAACCGAAAAGTATTGATATTTCAGTTAGTGTTAACGGCGGAAATTAATCCAAGATCTTACCAACTGTCTTTAGATATGTGATCATTATTATTATGACAATCAGCATTACGTTCCATGTCAAAGTTATTTCGATGTTGTACCATTTTTACCCGCCCCCACAGGGAACCAAAAAAAAAACTTTATGTTGATTTTTTGCTTATTTAGGAGATAAAGGGGTTAACTTTGCACTATTGATAACAATAATAAGGATGGAAGAATCGAATACCAACGATGATCCAAAAGAAACAGGTTGATCGGATGGCTTTCCTTTCTTTTGTATTTGTTCCTGCACTGATTCACTAAATCAACATTTACACAATTCCAGAGGAGAGACGGCGTCAATGTATTATTTCTCCTGGCTGAATTCTTTGCCTAAGCAATTTCTATCACGTAACTACAATGATTGGGTAAGTTCCTTTTCGATGACGAACACCCAGATGAAATACAGACTGTTTAACATATGTAAAACCAAATGCAAACACAAACACAGGTGTGAAATTTAGCACGGTCTCCGTTTACAGTTCATAAAGTTCAGCAGTTACATTAAAAATCTCACAAATGCTGGATGATTTCGGAACAGGTTGATTTCAAATGACATGAAATACAAGTCTTTGAGAGGTTTCAAAAGCCCTTGAAACAAAAATAGACACTTTTTTAAAAAATTCAGACAAGGAACTTATAATAACGTATAAAATCTTAGATTATAAACAACTTTGCTTAGCTGAACATCAGGATTCAAATGTGGAAAGAAGGCCAAAAAAAAATTTTTTTTTTAAACAAAGCATTAAATAGGGGTTCCATATCCATTCCTTACACTGATACAGTGGATTCACTCATTCTTTATTCTAAAGCATTTTAATCGGCAAAAAACAAACACAAACTGTATACGGTTTAAATAACGGCCACCAGTGTCTTACATATCTGGAATTCAACTCATTCGCTGCCAATTCTAACGCGTTGGTAATTACTGGTATACGATTATTTAATGCTTTACTAATCTTATATTAAACTAATCAAAGCTCGGAACTTACGTGTTATCGCAATTATCTTAGTAGAAGTCGCTAAATTTTCAAAATGTTCCAAACTTT
This sequence comes from Stegodyphus mimosarum, assembly GCA_000611955.2. Taxonomy (NCBI): domain Eukaryota; kingdom Metazoa; phylum Arthropoda; class Arachnida; order Araneae; family Eresidae; genus Stegodyphus; species Stegodyphus mimosarum. The sequence continues at coordinate 345,238 of KK119680.1, forward strand.
GGCAACTATGCGCATAATCCTCTTTAGGCAATCACAGTCCTTCAATCAAGCAACGTCATCATTTTCGTATGAAATTCTTTTTGTTGTAATTTAAGTTCCAAGGTATTTATGCACAAATCATAGTTTTGCCTTAATTTTAAAATATGGGTCTGTGAAATTTGCCAGTAACAGAAGAAAAACTGCGGCAAAATTTCTTAATGAAACAACAAGGAGGCGCGATTCGTAAATAGTGTAACGTAACAGCATCTGAGATGGATTAATAATCAGACCAGTGGTATTTTAAATATTTATTTTAAAACTTAATAAGATTTACAATAGCCGCTATAGCCGAGATTTGCGCAATGCCAACTCTCTGACAATTTTTTAAAGAGAAAAGATCGCTGTGTACTTGGAGAGAATAATGAGAATTTTTTTTTTTCAGAAAGGTCTGAAGACGAATGTGTTTTATTTTTTAACGTATCACGTAAATCCTTATTTATGTATTTTGGGATAACCAGCATCTTGCACCCTATAAGTAACTTTGAACATTTGTATAAAATCGCCAAACTGCGCCAAGGTGGTTGCGTTAATACGTAAGTACTCAAAACCCTTTAAAAATTCAAATGTTCTACCTAGTCATCCATAGAATCAAAAAAGACGACCAATAAAACTGCCAGAACATTAAAAGAAAGGACCAAAACACACCACTGACGAATGTCAATATTAGTTCCACTAAAAGAATAAATGCATAAAATTTTACGTTCTACAATAATTAGTTGTTAAGACACACGAGCCTTCCCTTTCCACAACCTTTGTACTTAAAAACTCTTAAAATTTGCTTTTCCTATGTTCACAGATAGTCCATACTAATATTATTCAATTACTTTAAATCTATTAGGAAGATATTATTATCGTCTTAATTTAGCGACACAGCTTTCAGATATTTTTTCTGCTCGTCATAACACGATAGATATATTCTTCGTTAAAAAATGCGCATTGATTTTTAGGCATTCCGTTTTTCGTTCTATTACTTACAAAATAGTTCGGATCCTCTTCCATAATCAAGAGCTAAGTTATCTTTTTTATCAAAAAATTTCGTTCATCTCTCAAATGACAAATCTGAATTTTTAATGGTATTCAGAAGAGGAAATTCATAACACTCCACTTTATAACAGTTTAATGCACATCGATTATATTCGCAATATTTTGTATTACAGAGCGCGAATCAGATGTCTAATGTCAGTAAAGTAGAAGTTAACAAACCTACAAAGGACGTCACTTAATGTGATTGCAGTTAAAGTTACCACTCGGATATTGGTATCGCTTTGTTGAAGTTCGGCCGTTTGTAAACGAAAGCATAGAAAATACATCGCTTATTGTGATCAAGAATTCGATTGATAAGATGAAACTATTAGAGAATATTTTTTTTTTTAAACTAAAGCCGCAAAATAAAAGTTAAATTCACCAAATACGGTCAAAACAGATTATAAAAATGTGACAGAAATATAGCCAAGTGAGGAGTTAAGTCGCCAAATGGCTTACTTTCAATTTCAGTCAACCATTTAAAACTCAGTAAAAAACAAGCTTAGTTTGCGGTAGATTTTCATCAATTTTGAGTGGATCAGATACAAGTCTCTCTTCTTCAGGAGTCAAAAAAGAAGTTTGCAGAATTCTCTCTCCAGAAAACATCTATGCCAACTTAAGTTTGCTTTTTTTCCTAATTCTTGAATTGGCGATACTTTTTATTTCGTTAGAACACCAGGACTTCTGTTTAACCCTGTAGAACACCAAATATGTTTACTAAAAATAACAGGTAACCTTTTCGAGTAGTTACAAAAGTCCGATCTCGGGCAAAAATTTGAATTTCGAAACTTGTAAATTCGTTCTATGTTGTCTTAATAATTTCAATAAGAGGCCGCTTTATCTAAAAAAATAAAGATAACTGACTTAAAAGTTGAAAAAGGCAGTTTTCTTTTCCCTTTTTTGGGGGGGTGAGACTTCAATCATGTATGAGGTAGTACTTTTATACATATAACTGATGGAATGAAACACAGTTATCTTGTCTAGATATTACGGTTCCATGTAGCGAAGCGTTTGAAATGAGAAAAGGAAAGGAGAGTACATCATAAAAACTATTATTGATTAGGCAATTTATAAGGCTTTTATGATGCTTTTAGTTCAGTAATTCTGGTATTTGCGACTAAATTTATTGAAATGTACTGCTAGACATGAAAGTAAGAATCGGAAAAGGGAGGAAGCGAATCATTGAAAACTACTCTCCTGCCATTAAGTGTCTGAAGTCCTTAACAGAAAGCGTGAATAAAATGCAATGAAATCGATTATCGATTGAGTTGAACCATAGCGGGTTCGCATAATCGTTTTTTAAGTATCTCAGATAAATCAGTTCTTCTGGGATATTTCATTATTTATTTTAATGAATTTAATATTATTATTACTGAAGATTAATTGATTTTTGAGCTTAAATGGAGAGCAACTTCTCCAAGACGACCAGCTACAATTTCAATCGATTTTGGCTTTTTGTGGAGATAGTTGCTTTAGGTAACATGTTTATCTGTGATATTCACTAGCGGTGATAACCTTTATTAAGTGGGGTGCCTTCTGTAAGTGGTGGTAATTAGCAAATGGATGATAATAATGTTAAAGTTGGTAAAATTGATTCTAGCTATACTTTATTACACATTAATTAATTCTGTATTACAGTGTAACATACTTTTCTTTTTCTTCTTCTTCTTTTTTTTTTTTTTTCAACTACTTTAAATTGGCGTTTTATGCTTTGGTACAAGCATGTATTTTTTCCTCTTAAATCATGTTTGGTGCAAAACATTCTACATTTTCACAAAACTGTTATATTTCATTGTTTGATTGCAGGTACAACTATAAATAACTAAAACGTTTCTCCAAAATTAATATTGCATATATGCGTATGTCTGCTTCATAAATATGAAAAGGCGTACCTACAGACGTACAGAGCCTTACATAAAAAATAAGAGAAATGATGAATTTAAAAGGTTCAGAAAAATATAATTTATGAGATAATTTTTTGGCAGTTTTAGCAGAGAAGAAAATTATCAATGGAATTTAATTAATTTAATATAAAAATATCAAAAACATGAATAGGTTTCAGAGCCTTTTAATTAGGAAAATGCAAAATTTTGTTTACAAACTATTCATAATGTCTTTAATCGGCAGTTCATTTACGTTTCTAGAAATTATTCCACTGATGCTGAACCTCTAATCTTAACATTCGGAAGGTATTCCTCCCAGAACATGCTAGTCTAAAATTTTGAATTAAGCATAAAAGCAACCTTAGTTTGTTGTAGATGTTTTCAGGGTATCCCACCCCCCAAAAAGGAAAAAATTCCAGGATTTTTTTTTAGGGGGGAAGAGAGCTTCTGAAGAAAACACTTTTGTCTGATCGCCCTCAAATTCAAAATATACGTCAAACTAAGGCTGCTTTGTCCAATTTCAAATGGTTGACTGAAATCGAAACCTAACTATTAGGTTACTTAAATCCTAAACTTGGCGATATTCAGTTACTTTAGCATTTTTATAACCTAATTTGACCTTATTTGGCATATTTATCTTTTATTTGACGACATGAGTTTAAAAAATTTATTTATGATACTTTATCATATTAACCAGTCAACTCCTATCACGATGCTAGATTATCATCCCCCCTTTTTAAAATTCGAAAACTATAAATAAATTTATTTAAAATTTTCATTGCTCATTTCATTGCACATATTGCTCATTTTAATGTGTTTTATAAATTAAATAAGAAAAATGTTGACAAATATCAAAACTTAAATAAAAATAGGGTGTTATGTTCATAAACTAAAACTAAATCCTTAATGGGTAAATAAAAGACGGATCGCATTCCTGTCCCCCTCCCGGTTGAGAACCCTTGCATTAACCGATTTGTCGATCACAATAAGCCATATTTTTGTATACAAACGGGCGGGACTTTGGCAAATCAATAAGAATATCTGAATGATAACATTAACTGGAATCGTAATGTAAAATTAATTAGAAAACATATTAAGACTTGAAATAAAAAATAAAGAAAAAAATCTGAAAGCTCTCATATTTTACATTACGCCCAAAGGGACTTTTTTTATCGTTTTGTGTGTTGCCTTTATTTAATAAATATCATGTTCTTTGCACTTAAACCATTTAATTCAATTCAACAGCAATATCGCAAAATAATTTTAAAATGAGGATATCTTTAGAATTTCCGATACACAGTCTCGCGCGCTGGGGAAAATATCTCCGCCGTACAGTGTTGCCACTGCTAGAAATGAGTTGAAATAGTTGTTTCTTAGCCAAAAATTCGTTAATGTGTTACAAAATGTGAAATCGATAATAAAACAAATTTCAAATTTGGGCTTCCAGTTGGAAGATTACGTCATTCAAAATTTAATGGCTCTAGGTACCTTTGTTTTATTACAATGAGAGAAACATATATACATTTATGCAGATTCTCCATTATTTAATTTCTTCAAATATAATACAGGGCGATAAAATTTGGTGGCAACAATCTGAAAAGTGAAACGGACATTCAGTGATTCAACGCAAAATCGCAAAACGAAAACAATAAATAGTCCTTCAGGGACAAAGCCCCTTTGGACTAATTATTTCAAGAGCAGTTTTAGCGCATTATAGAACAACATTAAAGCTTCTGAATTCTAAACTAATAAATACTATGCAAAGGATTTTAAGTACTCTTTATTCGGTAAATTGATGCTTCCGATTTCATCCAATTCTCAGAAGGAAGCAGTTATTTCACCACTAAACTACTCACTTGGAAATTTACCGTTAGTACCAGTGCATAAATGCGATTGGTTTACATTTTCGAAGGGCCCATTTAATATGTTACAAATAAAAACAATAAATCATTAATAGTTCCAAAAAAAATTACGCTACATAATCACCCTTATTTCAGAGTAATGCAAAGAATCTTTTAAACCTACGCAATGGTTATGAAAAAATTTATTAAACTCGACGTTTTCTAAGACCAGCGGCCGAGCGGTAAATCGCTGAACACTGGTAGTTCCGACTTGAGTTTCATTCCAGGCAAACGAGTTGGCTACATGGGTTTTTCGTGGTTTTCCCTCACGTTTAACGTGTATACGAGACAGTTTACCTTAAAAAGTCCTCTACGAAGGCATCCCCCCCTTAGGCAGATAGCCCTAGTGTGTTTTGCCATAATAAACTTTAAAAAAAATCATTAATTTATTCATCCCATGGATTTCCAAATTATTAATTCTAGCTGTAATGACATCCCACCAAAGGAAATACTTTTTAACTTACCTTTTAAATTATAACAGTGCACTATTTATAGTAAACTCATTGATTTAAATACGTTACATGCACTTTTTACACGGTATTTAATTTCTCTATCTGATTGTCATGAGTCAAATCTTGAAATCAATTTTTGACCATTTCTACTCACACAATTTTCTTGAAATTTTGATTTCATACACATTTCTAATGAAAATACAATCTTTCAAAACGAATTTTTTCAAAGTGTATTAATATTTTTAATTATTATTATTTAGATTATTTAAAGATTTTCCGGACAATTTTTGCAATCACATTGTTTACAATCAAATTAATATTGCATAAGTCAAATTTTAATTTCTACAAAAAGGGCAGAACAGAAAATAATCTTCTGAATGAAATTTGGTTATTTTATTATTACTACAACCACCTTAGTAGAAGTCGCCAAATCGCAAATTTTCACAAGTCGCTAAACTGTGGCAACGACGTGGATAATTCTTCGGGTAACCATATCGATAACTGTAAATTTCAATAAGAAAAGTCGCAATTTTCGTACAAGCTGTATTGTTGTATTAGAAGCTCTAAAGGCAAACTGCGACATTTTTAGTCTTCAGCTGGAATTTGGAGTATGCGCTTGTAAGATCTGCCTCCAAAAGAAGGAAGTTCTCTGCAATTTTTGCAGGAATATTAATATTTTGCTACAGTGGCGGGAATGTTCAGATTCGCATTTGTTGATGTTATTTGAGAATACAATCCTTTTGAAAATGTAACGTGAAAAAGTGTAATGAACACATCGACATTCGAAGCGGTCAGTGGTTCGAGAATAGTGATCTGCCATTTATTTCAGCAGTCACATTTATATACTGCTGGAATAAAGAATTAAGGAGTGTTAAATTTTACTTGGAAGAATTAGAAATGGCCGGTAAGTTTGGTTTGATTTATTTGATTATGATAAAGCACTCGAGGAGTATCTGGTATCTGCCTACGGGGAGGCATGCCTTCGTAGAGGGTTTCCTAAGATAAACTCGCTCGTTACGCATGAAGAAAACCATGAAAACGCCCATGCAGCATTCTGTTCGTCGGAATTTGAATCCCAGACCGAGCTACCAGTGTTTAGCGACTTTACTGCTCGGCCGCCAGTGGGCAAATGGCCGGTAAGACTGTGGTAGACTGCAATAATTACATGCGGGAGATACCATTTGTAAGTCATTTTATGAATTGTTTCCCAGGATAAATATCGATCCAAATTAAAATATGTGCCTAATAACAATGATGATATGAAATAAATAACTGTCTCCGATTTGAAATTAGCTTCCCCCCTTCTTCTTCAAAAACAAATCGCCAACCTACGCCAGAGTGGTTGCGATAACACCAAAGTACCGAAATTTGTTCCGAATCTTCAATGTAATTGCCGATTTTTGGTAGACAGACGAGTCGCTAACAATGATTATGCAACTGGTACTAATAACAGGCCTTTTTCAATTAAAATTATAAAAGAAAAAATCAAATAATTTCAACCTAATCATGGATTGTCGAATATATCGGAAGCCACTGTAAGAAAGATGACGTCACGTACTCCGTTGCCATGCCGATTAGATGAAACAATGTTTTAAATTTCGATCTCCGTCCCAAGGTCGAAAAAGTGTGCAATATGTGTATAAAAAAAGGTTACACAATTTAACCCTCTGATCGCAGGTACAAAATTCATAAAAGCGTTGGGGAGGATATATACCTTTTCTTCCCGAGAAATTTATCGCAGTGAAAATCCCAGTAAGACCGACGCGATAAGAACGTTTCCCGTCTACATTCAGGATGAAAGGTGAACGCGTTATTCTCGGGTACCGCGGCTGCAGGGTTTAAGTTACCTCTTTGAAGGGCGGTGGTTACCTACAGTAACCACCTTTTCTAATGAATGTCTTACTCGTGTGAGTGGTTTTCAAGACTAACCGCTTCTGAAGTTTCCCTGTAGCTCACTAGATGGCAATCAAGAAACATCAACCAGTATTTGTTGCAGCAATTCGTCTTCAAGAAAATAAGCATCAGCCATCGAAGACAACATCACGACGATGTGCACTTTGCAGCACCCAGAAAAAGCCTATAAGAACAGTGTGGGAATGCAGCACATGCAAAGTTGCACTCTGCTTCAAAAAGAAAAACTGTTTCCATGAGATCATAGAGACTTTGTAGAGATCTGTTCTGTGGGCGGTGGTCGTTTTTTTCACGCGTCTTAGACAGAATATTTGTAATTGTCGCAAACAATTTCATTGTAACATCTAATATAGTAAATAAACAAGAGTTTTGCTGAAAAAGTTAATTGCTTTTTCCTGCCCCTCAAAGAGTTATTTTTTTTTTTACTTACCACAACTTTTCTTTTCTAGTTACACGTGATTAAAGGGTATCAAAACCCTGATAAAAACATTAGACTGCGTCATTAGTATAAGGTTAAGAATTAATAAAAGTCACAGAACTGATAGTTCTGAGAATTTTGATTTATAATCCGTCAGTGTTTAACCCCTGGATTTTACTTTCAGCCAGGAATAAACAAAAATATTGTGAAAGTTTTTACATATACTTTATTTATAATATTAAAAAACATTCACATCATTATCATAATTAATGAGCGGAATTTCTAACACTGTATATGACGTTCTTCAGCTAAAGAATTATAAGTAATAGCTTCACTTACACACTTTAAAATTTTATTCTATCGATTAAAAAAACTTTTCAGAAATAAATAAAATAAGGAGCAGATGGGTCTCGAAGTTCCCAGAATAACATTATCAACGTAATAATCACTCGGTAACAATGGGAAAAAAAAAACTGCATGCCTCCTCATTATCTCGTTGGCACGAGTCATTAACGCAATATGCAACCGACAAATTTGGAAAAAATATTTCTGTAGAAACGGCCGAACTTCTTCAAACACATGAAGTGTTCCTAAATTATGACTCAGAGCTGTACAACTGCTTCACCGTTAAGCCAAACAAGATCCATTTTTTTCCGCTTATGATAGGGGGGACGTAATAAATGGGAGGTTCCTTTTGGATTATTTTTCGCACAGATGCAAGAAGAGCACATTGATACTAGGTGGGGAAGAAACTCATTTCTGTTTTTAGTTTTCAGTGATGTCTTTCCTAAGAGAAACAGATAAGAAAAAGAAGGAATTTAAAAAAAAAGGGGGGGAGGACAGAAACCGGTAGAAAGCTGCAAAAAAATACGGATAATGTTAAGTAAATGTATTGGAAAAATAAAACAGCATAATGAAGAATAAACATGCAAATGACTACATAAATATTTTCCTAATTTTGCAAACGCAAATTATCATCATTTCAATACCTAGAGTATTTTAAACTTCTATACAAACAATTATTCCGCGTTCGTCTTATATAGCGAATTACTCACATTTAAATACATTTCATCTTATGAACCAAGCATGGCCTGTACCATTGGCCAACAATTCTGGCCTTGAGAAATTATAATATTTACACTTGAAAGCAGAAAACTTTTCCGTTTATTACTACTATTTTCGTCTCCATTTTTGGTATCATTCCGTAACTTGCAAAATGTATCTCGAGTGATTCATCGCCAAAATGCTATCGCATAAATGGAAGAAAGCATCAACATTAGAAGTGAGGGAGGTATAAGATTTAATGTATATTGGCGATGTATCGCCGTTTGGCGATTGTTCGGTCAGAACGCCAAACTGCCAAATCCTGGAGCAAGGCCACGATCAGAAAGCAATGTGTCTGTCTCATTAATAAAAAGAGAAAATGGGGGGAATTTTGAATCAGTGCTGAGTACATTAAAATATCAAATAAGGCTTTAAATTCGAAAAGAGGCAAAATAAAGCATGTATATTTCTAAATTAAAACAAGTATGTAATGCTAGAAGAGCAGTTTAAGCAGCTAAAGTAATATATTTTTAATTATACAGTATTTTTAATGAATTTAATTTTTAATTAATTTATATTTTTATCTGCAATCACTTCAATTTTTTTTTTTTTTACCTGCAATCACGGGAATTAAATTTTCAAAACTTCAAAAAAGATTTATTATCAGACCAAGAAGTAAATGCTATAAATGAAAATTAGAAAATTTTTATTACTAGCATTTACTTCTTTTTCAATTTAACTAAAATGAAAAACACAGATCTAAATAAAAGGTGCTTTTTTTTTTGTTTTGTTTTTCCACAAAATTCCACATACTTTGATACATTCTGTAATCACGCTTATCACTGATTCATCCATTACACATATAACACTTACACAGGAATTACATACATCTCAGAAGATTAGTTAAATACAAGAACAAAAAATTCATTTACATTTCTGGAACAGAACAATCAAAAACAAAGATCCATAAAACTAATTTAATTAAACAGATATCTGCCTTAACACCAAATCAAAAAAAAAGGCTAAACAAGTATTTTTAACCTCAGACATTCATCAACTCAAAAAAGATACAACTATAAAATTAGCACATCAATTTAATTTGTACAGCTTTCGATGGCTAAAATTTAAACAGAATTCAAGAATAATCCTATCTAAAATATTCAATTAAATTTTTCAATGAACCAATTCTTCATTACTGCATCTTCCAACATCCACGTGACTTTCTTTAACAGCAGATAAGGTAGTATTAAGGTATTTCAGCTGAATGAACAATGAAGAAATGTCACACAAACTCTCATATTTTTATGCTTTGCTTCTGAATTAGATATTCATAAATCTCAATATTTTTTAGAAGCTTGGGAAAATTTGCAGATCTTAAGAAATTTATGTGTTAAACAAGCCTACAATCAAAAGGTAGTTTGCTTAGTAAATGTTTAAAAAAATTCTTAAATATAATAGCAATTCATAAATACATATAATTTTTAACACTGTATTTAAATTTAATAACAACTCATTAATCGCTTAGCTTCATGTCTATATGTATTAAATGGAAAATGAAATTTCAACATATAGTTGTACCTATACATTATTAGCAACAGATTAAATACCCAAATGCCAGCATATTTAATATATACTAACTATTCATTAAAAAAAAAAAAAGGCAGAAGAAGAAGGGGGGAAAAGAAAAGAAATGCAAAGTCGGAAAATTCAGAAAACAGATAAAAGGTAACATTCAAACTACAATTATGAAATTCAAATAATTTAATGAGCCAAAGATACTTTAATATACATACACAAAGTACTTGTTCAATCTCAATTCCCCTTGTAACTATTTATCTATTAATGCATTTTCATTGAACAACTTACATAAAGAATTACAGAATGAGATTTTTACTACATTCATATACCAATATTTTAGTGATCACACTCTTAATTTGCAATACAACAAATTTTGTTTATTACATTTAACATTTTGTACTCAAGGTGACTCTCGTCACAATTCGATTCGATGTGGTAAATCGAGAGGTGCTTCTTAGTCATCACTTGATTTAATATGGTAACTCGAGAGGCGACCCGATCGCTACTAGATTTGACGTGACAATTAGAGTGGTAATTATGTTTATAGGATTGTTTGGGTAATATCGCTTCATGAATGTATTCAACAATTGCATGCATATAAAACAACTGCTAATCTTTAATCATAACTATGTTGTTAGATTTACTGTTATATATATATATGTCTTCAATGTTAGTTTAAACTCAATGGTCATGAGAACACGAATATTATTTTCAGAGTTACAGAGTCCAATAATAATGAAATACAATGAAGGAATCATTTCGAGTGAAGATGAGTTTGATTTTTTTGTCTATGAATAACAAAATCAAGTCTAGGTAGGCATAGATTACTTGACGATAAACAGGAGAAAAGTAGTGAGGAAATAAGAAGTATACCGAGGAGATAAATCAGGGAAGACAGTTCTGCAGAAAAGACTGAAAATTCAGAATGGATAACGTGCACAAATTCCGAAGAAATATGGCAAAGAATATTGTTTGTATCCAGCAAAAAAGAGCTGCAGGACCACAAGTATCTTCAAACATAAAAGAACCATAAAATTTCTGTGAAATCATTTTAAGTCAGCTGTAAGAAATTCACCAAATATACGGAAAATAATCTTAGAGTTGCTGGTTTGTCCAAGCAAAAAAGGTCTCATGTGCAAAATATTACAAAATGAGATAGTATGCAAGAGATACCAAAAGCGAGATATTTAAGAAAAAATTCTTTACAGAAAAATAATTAAATTTACAACTTACATAATATTTATAATTTTCTGCAGATATAACAAAGAGCATGGATAAAAATAACTTGACTATCTAAGCTCTGCAAAATAATTTTGTCCTAACCTTAGCCAAATGGTTAAGACAATTGAATACTGGTAGTTAACCTGGTCTGGATTTGATCCCTGGTGAACGAGATGGCTGCATGGTTGGTTTTCGTGGTTTTTGTCCATGTGTAATGTGAATAAAAGCCAGTTTCATTCAAAAAGTTCTTTTTGAAGACATGTCTCGTCTTATAAGGACAGACCTCGTGGCTCTGCCAAATTCAAATAACCTAACCTAATCATGTAAAATAATTTTGATATGTATTCATAAATTTATTGCAACTGTCTAAAACATGATTAAAGCTTTAAAGGAAATCTGAGTTTAATTTAAAAAAATTAAATTAAGAAGCTCATTTATGGTTTGCAAGAACTAAGTTAATCTGAGTTTAATTTAAAAAAATTAAATTAAGAAGCTCATTTATGGTTTGCAAGAACTAAGTTAAGCTAATTACATACACTACTTCATTAATAACAATAGATTTCCTTCATACTCCTCAATTATCCTCAATGTAAGGAAAGATATCTATTATACTAAAAAGCCCATTCCACCAATGGCCTTAAAATTATAATTTAAATGTTCATTTATTTTATGAACTACTTTGTTATAATTAATCCATCTCTAAAAATACTATACTAAAAAAATATGATATGGAAAATTTATGATATGGATATTTACAATATGGAATAATTTAATCTGATGTATTTTAACAGTTCTTCATTTCATACATTCGGAAAATTTGGAATATAAAATAGACTGCCTCTTTTTTTTTTTTTTAAATCAAAACTTAACTATCGCATAAATTCAATAGTACATTTCTTTTTCACACAGCTACACTTGTTGGAGTTAAATAAATAAATAACAACTAAAACTCTATATCACTTTTATTAAAAAATTAGTTCATCATTCACAACTGAGGACTTTTTTAAGAGCACTGATCTGTCAGTCTTACTTCTCTTTACTTAGCCTCAGTGTTTGTTTACAATTATGTGGGATGAAAGCCCATTTAAACCTTCTTAGAGAGCTATTTTTACAGCTAACACCCCCCTTCTTTTTTTTCTTTTTGTTTGTTTTGTTATGTGTATGTGTGCATGATTACTTCACAAATGACATCTTGAATAGCCACAATATGACAGCAACAGCTGTCCTCCATGAAAAACAAATTTAAAAATTTAAATGGCATATCAAATTAGACAGCTAACAACTTCACTCTTAATTTCACAATTCTTAATCTGCACTGCTTTCATTAACTTTAAAACAGTAAACAATAATAAAAGGAAAATACATTGAAACAAAGAAAGAATAACAAAGTAGTTTCTTAATTTATTACAAAAAATAATAGTTTTCATTTATTGACATATATTTCTTTCTGATATTTTTATACTTAAAAAGTTCAATATTCAATGCCAATCAGAATGGAAAAAGAAACTAAAACATTATTATATTTTACAAATGCATGGTATATTTTGAAAATTTCTGAAGTTACGAACTGGGGCTTTATATATTATAATTTGGTATATTAAATGAATCATTAGGTATTACAGCACTGTAATTGTTACACTTTTTTCATGCTTTTTCAAGCCAGAAAGTGGGAGGGTAGCTTTTAATTGCCAAAGCATATTTATTCAATGTACACACTTAGTATTATGACCATTTTAAATTGTTTCGTTAAGAAAGCTTTAAAATAGAGAATCATTAGAAGCTTTCAAATATAGAATCCACGAATTTGCTTTTCATTTCAACTATAAATTTGATAATCATATAATTTTTTACGGTGTTACCAGCTAAATGCATCACACTGGCTTACAATAAAACAAATATATATTTGCATTAATAAAAACTGAGGAGTCAAAATTTATTATGGAAAGAGGTTAAGCATACATATTTAAAAGTACAAAATTTATGATTATTTTTGCAATGGATTTCGGTTGCCACTGACATACTGATACTGCAATCAGAAGAAATATTTTCATAGCAACGACTTTTCATGAGAAACATGTTTTATTAGATCTGTCATATTACGACTGTACATTTAATACTATTTTTAAAGTTACAGGTTGATCATCATTCTTTATAGAAAGAAAATTATCATTAATATATGATATTTACATTAACAGTCAGTATCAGAAACAGCAGTTTTAACAACTAGAGTATTTTGAAATGTACTTACATATATGAGGCCACAATAATAGCGATCCTTTAAATTATAGAGGACAGATGCTTCGTTCAAACAAGTTAATTCTGCCATGTCCTCTACTTTATTAAATCTTGGTGGATTCATCTTTTGAATATCATCTTTGTTCACAACACATCGTTTACCGGTTTCAGCAATTTCCACCTCTAATTCATCCTTTTTCTCGGACACAATACTCGCCGCAACAAAGCCCTGCGTTTCGTGGGGGACCCATACCAATTTTTTGGATGTCCATTCTGCCTGTTTGGTAGGATCGTTGATAAAATTCCTGTCAACGATCAAATATCTTAGCTCAGGATTAGCTTGGACATCAAGCATGTTCGCTGTATCCGCCATCTTGAGCCGGTGGTCGAACGTCTCTCTGTCAAATTCCTAGAATTTAAGCGAAATACGAAATGTATAATGCACGAAATAAAAGAATGATAAATTTAGGTCTTTGGTGAACAACACATATCATTTAGTACTGAATGACACGGAGCAGAGACTGTAAATTAACTTGAAAAATAACCGATTTGCATTCACCGCAAACGGTCAAATACGAATCTCGAGTTTGATTGGTGACTAAGCGACA
>KK119680.1:359568-376280 GCA_000611955.2 Stegodyphus mimosarum
CAGGGTTGCAAGCAGCGAAGCGTATTTCCGTCGCCAACGGGCTTGAAATCGAAGCCAAAGCAAAGCAATTTAGGTTTCGTTACTACCCAGTTCTGTCATATGGAAGTCCTTATAGGGACGTTGTTTAGTTATAGACAAGTATGTGTGCAGTTTTTAAGAATAATAGAACACCTAGTTTTCCAGCAGCAAGATGAAGAGGGTGTCCTCGTGCCATATATATTATTTTGCAACAAAACAAAATTAGAGGATTTTCTTTACATTTAATATGGAATGTTCGATTGATTACTTTTTAAATGAGATGAGTTGCGATCATTAAAGCGTAATTTATAATATTTTTTAAATTTACATTTGAAAATAAAGGGCAAAATTTTATTAACGTCGTAAGTTTTTAACTACATATTCTGCAGCTTCTAAAAGATTTAACAATTAAAATTCTGCATTTCATTGATTTAAGAAATTAAAATTCTTAACTTCAATAAATTTATGCATAAATCGAAAATTATAAATAAAATGGAACAAAAATTTATTGCAAATTAAAAAACCTTTAACTAGATTAAAACAACTCTCATTCCCTTTCATAAATATATTTCTATTCATTTATTTACCAATTCATGCATTTATTTTATAGAGATGGACTGAAAAAGACTGTGCTGAATCTATTTATTTCCTTTTTTATCAATTCATTGTTTTAACAGTTCATAGATTTTTAATTATTATAGACTCAGATATTAGTTAATATTCACCCGTACATGCCGCCTAACCGGAATAGTGGCTAGCAACGCTGAGTGCTGTACTGAAGGGCCCGCTTTCGAATCCGAGAGAAGGCATGGATGTTTGTAAATAAACAGCGTCTGTGCGGCAAGTGGGCAGTCTAAATACGCGGCGAGTCGAAAGTCCTCTCAAAAGGTTGGTTGGTGGTTGGGGAAGAGAAGTGGGAGAGCCTCGGACACGCCTCCCCCCGGATGCTCTCCATCAAAATTGGGGAGGAAAAGCAAAGTCATACTGTCACCTGTTTGTTGCTCAGACCTCTTGAAAACGACATGCACAGTCTTGCACTCCTTGCCACGATAAATTTCGTGGGCTTGTTCTGATATTACCGCCAGGCAAGCCAACCTACTGGTAGGTTACTGTCCGACAAGTGAGATAAGTCACAACAATTCACCCGTACCAAGTGCAAGAGATCACTAAACGCTAGGAGTTCAACCCCAGTTCAAACCCTGACGAAACGTTAGACGTTTCGTGTTTTCTATTATGCGTAGAGTAAATACAAACCATTTCTCTTCAGGATAGGTTAGTTTGGATTATTTGACCGTGGCAAACCTTCGAGGGCTACCTGCTTAAAGGAAGAGATGCTTTCGTGGAGGATGTTCTAAAGAAAACCGGCTCGCATTCCCATTAACACAAGGCAAAAACCATGAAGACCAACCCTACAGCCTGCCTTGGTTTCCAATTCGGGTCGAACTACCAGTAAGTACTTAGCGGCCTTTAACGAGTTAAACTAAATCATCTCTGTTGTTAAAAAACTGTGAACCAAATTTTGTGTGGAAGTCCTTTACATATATGTGGTATCAATATGAGGAAGAAGAATTTTTGGATGAAAGAAGTATTTCAAGACAATTTTTTTTCAAGTATAAAATATTAATTGGATAAGAAGGTGCAATTAAATAAGCGTGAAAAGGAACAGATTGAAGTTTTACAGATTGGAGTAACTGAAGGACTAACTAAAACCTCGGTCTACAAATTTAACTGATTCCCGAAAGCCGTTTGTCATCCGAAATTTTAGTAAACCCAAGCTATTTTCCCAGTAGGAATTAAAATGGATTAATTTGCTCCTGGACAGATTAATCCATTTTGTACCCTCGCTTATTGTAATAAGTTATCAGGACTCGTATTTCTTTTTATGTGTTTGGCGAACATGACGTGTCCTGACTGGACAGTGAGTTGACTGCAAACTATGTCCTATGAAGTGTAGCAAAGACGACAAGATGAGAAGGGTTAAAATTACCCTTTATTTTTTCCACGTTTTCACAGGCGCTCCCGCATTTCGAGATACAAAGACCAGCCACTTGTGGTCTGAGCGTAAAAATATAAGACTACTAACTAACTAAAATTTAAATAAGAGCTAACTTTTAATATTTTACGCAGATGACTAACACTAAGACTGGCCTTTTAAATGACTACGTCTGTAGTACGCAAACTGGGGAAAACTACAATACTTCTTTAGCTTTCAAGATGATTAAAACCTCTGGCCTTAAAGGCGGACAGTAACTGATAGCAAGCTCGCATGAAGACTCGTGGCAAGATGGCTCACTCTCTCTCCTTCTACTCTGCTCTTGTCAAAAAGCCACAACTTAAATACTTAAGCATTAGCAAATACATTTTGCACAAACATATTCACGCGTTAATTCTGGCCGTAAGTGGAAAATAAGAGATGATAGTAAAGTTTTAAAGTAAAATAAATGTTAGTCAAACTTAAGATCCTTACAAAATAATCACTTAAATTAAAATTTACAGCAGTATTTTACGAAAACGTTCATAACACAAAAGTCATGAAAATCATTACATCTATAAAAACAAAGCAAGCTGCGAAATACAATATCAAACGCATTAAAAAAAGACAAAAATTTTAATTTAATTCTACCGTATCCGTAAGATAGCTGTGTTAACGACATTAATAAAAAGTGATGAAAAAGAGATGTTACTGTTTGGATGAGAAAGTTCCCTTTCACTAAAACAACAGATAACTGTTCTGAAATATCCTCTGTTATCTTTTCTTTGTCTCTTAGCCGACTCATTGCACTTGAGACTTAATGGGCCTCCGTTTCACTCAAAATTTGTTCTATGTGATTTGTTTTTTGTCTAAGTTTTAAAATGTTTCTAAACTGAGACTTGGCGTTGTCCTTGAAAGGACTAGCTTGCTTATGCTTCATCAGGGTAATATCATTACATCAAACTTTGTATGAATTTCGAGAATCAAAGAACTAGATTCACCTTCTCTTTATTCCTCTTCAGACACTTCTTCCACAACTGACTATTGTTATTGCTTCTGAAGTCATTTCGTTTCTTTTTAGTTGAACTCATTTGTATGGTCCTTTGGTAGGAAAAATTCAATATTTTTTTTATAAAGAATATTTTATATCTTTCAAAAGACTTAAAAATTGCAGAATTCCTATTCGGAGAACAGAACTCGGATAGTTTTTACAATCAAATACAAAAACCCGATAAGGATAAAAAATTTGCATTTCCTAAAAGATGAACCAGCTATGTAAATCAAACTCGTAATATTCTTTACTTCCAATTTCCCTAAATAGCGAAAATTTCCACCATATTATCAGCCATGTGACAACGTCGAAGCCTGCGAAATCTCGCCATAATTTCTTCCATGCCGAATTCGTGTCCTGTAAGTCACTTGCTGCCGAGTTTTATTAGTGAGAATTAAGCAATAGAAATATTGAAATAATATTTCTAGAAGCCATTGAGTGTTAATTATGTATCAGAGGTTATCTCAAAACGCCTTCGTTCGGTTTGGTTTGTTTTGATTATGCAAAGCCCTGGGGGGGATCTGCCAAAATTGAGGATGCCTTCGTGGAGAACATTCTAAGGGAAACTTGTTCGTATAAACATTATACATGGGAAAAACTACATAAACGCCCATGCAGCTATAACCCATTCTCCAGGATTCGAACCCCGGACCGAACTCCTAGTGTTCAGCGGCTTTACCGCTCGGCCGCTAGTGGCCAAAATGCCTCCGAAAATCATTAGCTGCCAGTTTCAGTGTTCGTACTTCGAGATACCATTCGTCATTCGAGAATTTTTTGTTCATAATTTGTTCGTGAACAAAATTTTTTTTTTTTTTTTTTCAGAATATGCTGCTTGAAAATTTTTAAATTCAAGCAGACGGCTCATCATCGAGGCTTTAAAATTTTACAGATGTATAAAATGTTAATAAGAGATGCAACCCACAAGGAAGAATTCCAGAAGATTATTAAAAGATCTAAACACCAATATTGAAATTTTATGTTGCATATAATTTTAAACACAATTAGTGCTCAGAATTCATCTTTGCTTTGGTGTACTTTTGAATCTATCATTTTCTTAAGACAAACCCCTCGAATACCATTCTGAACGTAATACCAATGGCACAAGGAGAAGGGAATATAGGAATCTCGTATTCCATCAGCTTTTCGAAAGGGCTTTTGAATCGACAGATTTCAAGTACTCCATTCTGCAAAGACATTATGTCCGTGCCTTGTCCGGAGTTCGAACCTTAGTCTAATGATGAGAAAATCAGCCTCCGGTGAACAACAAATCGTTAGGAGTTACCTATATCAAAACTTCTAAATCGCGCTAGGTTTGAATAAAATATATAAAGAACTTTTTTTTTAAAAAAGAGGGGGGGAGCGAATCTGAAAGCTTTGAGATTTTACATTACACCCAAAGGGGCGTTTTTTAAATATTTGTGTGCTACCTTTATTTATTAAATATTATGTTCTTCGACCTTAAACCATGAAATTCAATTCAACTGCAATACCACAAAATAATTTTAAAATGCACATATCTTTAGAATTTCCGATATACAGTCTCGCGCGCTGGAGATAATTTTTTTCCCCGTACAGTTTGCCATTCCTCGCTTTGAAATCGTTGAGTTTGTTAATAAAAAATTATGTAATGTCTGAGAAAATATGAAATAGATAATAAAATAAATTCCAAACTAGGGCTTCCAGATGCCCATATTCGATGGAAGATTACGTTATTCAAAATTTGATGGCTCTAGGTACCGTCGTTTTATCATCATGCGGGAAACATACATACATTTATGCAGATTCTTCATTATTTAATTTCTTTAAATATAATACAGGGCTGTAATATTTGGTGCAACAGTTTGAAAAGCGAATCAACGCAGAAAGTTAATCAACGCAAAATGCCAAAAGGAAATTAATAGCCCTTCTGGGCTAAAGCCCTTTAAACGTGATTCTGTGGAACAAATCTTTTCGAACGTTAAGTGAGAAAATTGCGTATATAGGGACCGCCAGCGGTCAAGCTTTAAAACCTCTGAGCACTGTGCTTAAATCTCGGAAAACAGGGAGTTATATGTCTTCGTAGCCTTCTCCATGCGTAGCAAGATTAATTATAAAAGAGTTTTCTTTAGCAAACTCTTCACGAAAGTATTATTTTGCTTAGGCAGATACTCCTCGAAAGCTTTGTCGTAATCTAAATAATAGTAATAATAGCACTTGTGTTTATGGCGAGCATTTTACTTTCTCTAATAGGTCAGTGTTGCATTTTTTAGATGTTTATAGGGAATTTTAGTTTTTGACCATAGTATTAAACTTAGGAAAATTTATTCTAATTCCCCTCCCGCCCCCATCGTTCTAGTGCGAGCCTTGATGTATTTCAGTCAAACGCGAAGTTAAAAATAAAGCTAAATAAGCATGAAATAAATCTTACTTTCGAAGATTGTCATTAATTACTGATTTTTTTCAAAGCAAATGTTGCTTTTATATTTGTACTTCAACAGTAATTTCAGATAACTGAAAACCCTTGTGAAGACTCCTACTGTTATTTGAATTTTGACTGAGCAATTTTTAAAAAATGTTACAGTTCTGAAATATTGTTCTAAACAGACAGAACATCTTGAGATGATTAGTTTATTAAAAAATTTTCGTATTTTTAAAGAGCAGTAATTGTCTTTTATCAAATAGATATTTTTCTTTAAAAAAATTTTTGGAATGTTTTAGTAATAAGATTTGTTTGAATGAGCCCTAAGAGAAAAAAAATATATGTATAAGGAACAGATTGAAAGAAATTTTTTGTCATTAATAGTTAAAACATATTTCCAAAATTAATAATTTAGGAAATTTCTTTCCTGTGTGTTTGACTATATTATAATGACGTTCGAAATAGCTAAATAGAGAACATATTATAAATACTCTTCCAGCAAATTTTTTATTCATGGATTTTTGCGTGAGTTAAGTATTGCAAAATGGTATGTTCTAAGAAACTAAATAAACAAATAAAATTCAAACCCCACTCACTACGCCTTCTTATTCGTCCTCTCTCTCTGTCATTAATATTCAGTCTTCTAATGATAAAATATCTGTTAAGAAGCACATGCTTGAAAACCTACAGTGACAAACCAATACTGAAACCTTACCAATGCTTCTTAAGATAAGTCTGCGTCTGAGGGTGAAAATGATGAACTAACGAAATGCTTCTTGAGACATGAAAGTTTTGAGCATGTATTTCGAACAAATTTTGAGTATGTGTACTTTAGTTAAGAAAAATTAGATTTTTTTTCCCTCCTTCCATGCTGCATCCAAGTCATGCTGCATTTTTAGATAATTTATTAATCAATGTCATGCATTAAAACGTATTTTTAAGGGCAATTCTGTTTAAATTGAAATCAATTCTTCGATTATTTATTACCGTTATTATTTTTTAGTGCTTACGTATTCGGAATAAACAAAGAAGTCGCAATAATATTCATATCAAACATGTGATTTTAAATACTTAAATGTGTCAAACTACTGTGAATAACTATGGAAATTCTGTAATACGATTGTTTTCCCCTTACCTCAATTAAAAAGTAAAAACTTCCCGAAATTTCAACTTTACTGAGCATTAAATATATACCTCTTATTACTATTTTTTTATTATTATTTCATGTATTTTTATGTTTAATAACGAGGCGACTCACCAGCGCTCAAACTGTAAAATCGCTGAATACTGTTCATTCAGTCAGAGTTTAAATCTTCACGAAAGGAGTGATTGCAGTGAGTTTTCGCGGTTTTTCTCAGGCCGAGACATGACCGAGATTTCTTTCGAAAGTATGCCACGAATGCATTTCTTCCCTTAGGCAGATATTCGTGGAGTACTTTCACATAATCTAACTAACATAATGTTATCTAATAGCATGACTTCCTGTTGTTTAAACATCCTTTAGCAGTTACTTAGCAGTTACTTTCAATCAGTTTGCCAATACATTAAAATAAATTTTCATGGGTATAAGTATCATATTTACTTTGAAAGATCCGAATTTCTACTAGAAACCCACGGCCCTTTTAATCGGTTATTTGGTTGTGGATTTCTACTGAAGTCAGTTGTTTCGAATATTCCTTGCTTAGGACTAAACGCTTTGCTAGCGAGTAGCTAATAACACCTAACTTTAGCTGTTAACACGTAATCTGATCGGTCAAAGTTCTAATTATCTCTTTATTCTCAAGCGAGAAGAGTCTTGGCCAAGCTCGTAGTGGTGAAAAAGAGAAGCAAAGTAAAACTACTACCTGGTACAGTATAGTAAAATTCCATATGATGCAGTATATTGCTCGACAATGCTAAACAATAATCTGAAAAAAAAGTATACTTAAAATTTTCAACCATTGTCCAATGGCATAATTATTTGTGTTAGTCATCTACAACTGAAATTCTGCTCATAAGTTAGAACACGAAATATGCAAATTAAGCAATAGATGTATGTTAAAATTTGCTTGTGTAGTTTTGTTAAATGTTGATGTATTTTCTGAGTTTGATCAGTATTTATCGTACTTACGTACTATTCCATCGACCATGAAACTGTCGCCAGGCAGTGTGATTTAGCGCCAGTTATGGATAAGTGTGACGTAACAATACACTCCTAACATTTAAGCTTTAGTTTGATGTAATTTGATGGATTCCCGATAAGCCACGTTTTGCTTTTATGAACACAAGGATTGCTGCATTTTTTTCTTCCATTTTGAAAAAAAAAAGATTAGAACTTGAGATCTGCTTTCTATAGAACAGTAAGCAGTCAACTATTTTCAAAGTTCTGGGATCCTATCATCAAAAATGTATGCATTAATGAATACGATATGGCCAACTGAATATGGGCGAAAACATAGTAATTAAATAGAACATTGCCTGACGGCAGTTTATACTCATAACATTCTAAACAGAGCTTCCCATAAAATCTAAGTACCCTAATAAAACAGTAGAAATCAAAGCTTATAAGGTATTTCTCCTATCTTCTTAGCATGCCTTCGTGATGTAATGGCCGGCACACTCGACGTATATTCGAGAGGTCAGAGGTTCGAGTCCCGGCGAGGGTATTGCTCATTTTTCATGTCTCTCGCTTCAAATAACCTAATGACTCTACAGTGGCGCCCGAACTAAAAAAGGCTGTGGATAATTATTCTCTACTACCAGGATTTGACGATTGTGTCCCTTAATTCTCAGTAGCCCTTTAAAAGGGGGAGTATATAAGGTATTTCTCTCGCCTTCTTAGCATGCCGTCGTGGTGTAGTGGTCAGCACGCTCGGCGCGCATTCGAGAGGTCCGAGGTTCGAGTCCCAGCGAGGGCATTGCTCATCGCAAAAACCTAATGTCTCTACAAGCTTTTTATGAAGCGCAAAAACGAAGCATGTCGAATACTAGTTGTTTATCAAATAAAGAGGCCTCAGTTCCTTGAAAATTCCTCAGGAACAATTGGCGCAACATTAATGGGCCAACTTTCATGATTCGACGGTAGCCAACTTTCATGGTCGACGGGATAATACGTAAATACCGTATTTATTAGTTATAACTTCATTTTCTTTTTCCTTTCATTAGTCATTATTTAAGTGTTAAATGCTAAATAACATACACAATTTTTATTGCACTTATTATTTCCCTTTCTAGCGGCAATGAATGATGTACTAAGGGCTAATGCTAGGTATAGATAAGATCTTTTTTGCAATTTATAACACTCATAATTACAGTCGTTAAGATGGGAAGTTTTTAGTTACCTTAGAAGCTTTTTTTAACAGATGCGTTCATCCAACAGTTATGAACAGTCGTGTATTTTGATATTTTTATCAAAGGTCTCGCACTTTATCTCATCATATCAAAACATGGAATTTTAATGAAATGTTTTAGTTTTTAGAAAAATAGAAAATGCAGATAATTGTGAATGAACAAGATATACTAAAATTAAAACAAAATTCATTTAAATTTTAAAACTTAAAACATATTTAAATTTAAAAAAAAAGAAATAATTAAATATCATAAAATACCACAGTAATTACATAAGATAACAAGTAAATTTAAATATGTGGCATAATTTGTGGCAGTAACTGCCACGTATTATTTTCTTCTTTTTTTCACCTGAGTTGATCTGGAAGTTTCTAAGACCGAGCATGATTTTTCAAAAAAAAATTTTTTTAACGTAAGGTTTAACATATAATCCTACCGTCCAATCAGAACACTGGTTAGTGACCCTGGCTGTCATATTGAATGGCCCGGGTTCGAATCCCGGAGAAAGCATGGATGTTTGTAAATGTATAGTGTCTGTGCGGCATGGGGGCACTCTAAATATGTGGCGAGCCGAACGTTCTCTCGAGAGGTTGGTGGTGGGAAAGAGGTGGTAGACCCTCGGACCCGTCCCCCTGAGGGTGCTCTTTAAAATTGGGGCCGGAAGAGTAAAGTCGTACTGTCATCTGTATGGTGCCGACGACAGGAGCAATCTTGCTTCCTTGCCATGAAGAACTTCGTGACTTGCTCTAATATCAGGCAAGCCAGATTCGTCACAATAACAAGATTTAATTCTGTTCAAGTTTTTCATTTTTTAATTTCTCTTTTCCTTTATATATATATATATGTATAAAACACCCTATCTCTTATTTTACTCAATATATGGTACTATATTACCTCCCTACAAAAGCCCTTACCCCGTCTTTATTTTCGCAAACATTGGTCGTAGTCATTTACTTCCAGTCACAAAAATGTTTTAAATGACTCAAGATTCGTGTTTTGCCATTTTTAAATTTAAAGAATTCTGTTTTATAATAATTAGGAAATTAATTTATTATATTGTTACGAAATGCCCAGTCGCAGTAACATAGCTTCCCCACAAGGCGGGTTTAGGTTTGCCGTATTTGACGCGGCGACACTTAGCGAGATAATTGGCGATATTCCATAGACGGATAGAGAACATTCAAAACGAATTCTTACTGGTTTGGCGCAGAATGTTCTCGACAGCCAGCGAAAAGCTATATAAACCCTGCCTGTACGCGGAGTAGCTATCTAGTGAGTCTAGTGTCGAGTTGCTCGTCTAGTGTATCGCGGGTTGATGCATCGAGAGTGTGCATCGTTGAGGCTATCGAGTGCATCGCGAGTTGTAGCGTGGAGAGTCTCGAGAGTACTGTCTGTCGACGAGAAGAACAGATCTCGCCAGGGTGTCCGGCAGGTGGTGGTCGCTACAGTAACAAGCCTAATATCTTTCAAATAGGGGCAAACCGAGGGTTGCAAATTCATCTTTAAATGCGCCAGGATGGCAAACTGAAAAGTAAATCTTTAAGACACCCCTACGGAAAATGGGTCAAGGCTCGTTTCTACGGCAACAGACAGCTGCAGACTAAATGGCGAGAGCTTTCCTTATGATAGGCAGACTGTACGTTCAGCTGCGAAAACGACCGAACAGAGTCGGGAGTGGTATTTTAGTGCTTTGCCATGAAGCTGCCTTCACCGTTATAGCCGGAAGGCTGTGTTGCTGATTGTTTCAGCGTTTTGTCGTAGTTTTTCGACGACTGTAAACGTGTTTTTGGAGCTGTCCTCAATAATACTGGCTAATAAATTGCGTTTTGTTTCTTCATCAAGTGCTGTCAGCAATCACTCCATATCCACGAACCCGTAAGAACGCAACAATATGTTCCTCCGGTCCCTGCCTAGGAAAATGTTGCTCTCGTTATAAAAAATAAAGCAGAAAATGTTTGATTCAGAACGACATAGTTCTCAGAATGGAAAAATCACAATAAATGGAATGATGAAATCACTTTGAAATACCATTAGCTAAATTTGCTTTAATGTTAAATATTAAAATCTTGAATTTGCTTTAAGGTGTAATACTATAAGCTGTACACTTTTAAACTACGAGGACAAACTGAGAATTCACACGATTTCCTTAGAACTAAGCACATCAACTGTTTTTGCTTAAGTTAATTTCAATGAAACAATCTTCAGCAAGGAGAAAGTTTGGTGGTAATTAAAAGTCAAAGAATTTGAAAAAGAAAGAAAATTAACAACTAGAATACGAAGCCAAAAAACTGGTAATTTCCTTTTTCAGCAGAATTAGTTTTCCTATCTGCAACTTTCAAAAATTACTAAGAATTTTTGTTTGTAAGCTTAAAAGTATTTTCTGAGAAGCCGCGATAGTAATCTGTAAAGAATGCGACCGCAATAAAAAACAGTCGTCTGATGCTTCAGCAAGTATAGCCTCGCACTGAACCAACAGTGATTAGTTGAAATGACTCAAAAATTCAGTTACATTAAACAGTAATATTCCATAAAAAAGCTCAGTTATATTTCCGTTCTAAGATAAAATTTTCGAATGGTACTCATTATGATTTCTACTGAATTTTAGTTTTTTAACTATTAAATATTTCGTTATATTCTTTAAACATTACAATTATAACGATTTTAAAC
Source organism: Stegodyphus mimosarum (assembly GCA_000611955.2). NCBI lineage: Eukaryota > Metazoa > Arthropoda > Arachnida > Araneae > Eresidae > Stegodyphus > Stegodyphus mimosarum. The sequence continues at coordinate 371,002 of KK119680.1, forward strand.
ATCATGTTCATTTCTTTTTGGCAACAGCAAGGAAAACTTTATATTGTGTTATATCAGAAAAGGAAAAGAGAAAAAATTGTGTGTGCCGTGGACGCAGTCATTTGAAAAATACTCACGTTTACAGATTTTTAAGCGTTGCGATATTTTTTTTTATATATATATTCGGCTATGCTACTTATACCTGGCATGTAAGCTGTTGAAATCATACTGATGATGAAGATATACACATTTGCGTCAGGTATCTTCACCTGTAAAAATTGTTACTGCTTGGAGTTGTAAAACAGCTTCCAAATTTTTTATTCTTTTTTTTCCCTCCCCTCTTCTGGCATGTTTATTCACAAATTTTACACAAACTGTTAATACACAAAAAGACTAACTCAGTATTTGAAAGCAATGGAAAATGTGAAAATGTTTAGTTCACTTATTCTTTGTTTTGAAAGTGTGGATGGCAACGATTCGTAAAGCAGTTTAAATTATAATCTTAAGTTTTAAAACTTTCATTTTGAAAAGCAGGTAAGATTTGTTTTTACATCATTAATTTGCGTGTTTTCAGATTCCAATAACACTATTGATAGAATGTTACAAGCCTTATTATTATGTTCTCATTTTAGGATTTGCATTCTGGGAACTGTTTTGATGTTATTTTAGGGTATTATCAGATGAATGAGCTTAAAGCCATGAGTTGCCTACAGTTATCGTTTACTTTAGCTATTATTTGTTGTTACTTTAGTTATTACTATTAACGTTAGCGGTAACATCAGCATCTGGTTAACATGATTGTTATTGCTTTTAGCGTTAGCGGTGACATCAGGATCTTGGTTAATATGATTCAGAAAGGCGGAACTAAAAAGCAGGAGAAAGAGAAAAAATATGCGTGGCTTGGACGCACTCAGCTGATCACGTTTACGTTTACAAGTAACGTTTTCGAAAAGGAGAGTAATCAAAAACATTCTGAGAGACATCATTAAGCAGTCAAAAAAGTTTGGTTCTCTTTGTGTCGTTGACGAGGTAGTGTCAGTATTAACTCAGGAAAAAACTTATTCGAGATCATTCGGAATTGAAAAAAAGAGTTAAACGCTGGATACAGGTACGTTGGGTTAGTCATCTTAATTTAAAACATTATTCGATTCGTTACAGAATCAGGGCTTACTAGCTTCTCATAATAGTGCAACTTGCGGTCTGTTTGGAACATAGCGTAAAGAACGAATAAAAACATTAAAGAAAGGTACTGCAAAAACAGTTGCCCAGATGGTATAGTGGTTAGGGGAGCCTACTACGGTACCGAAGGGCCCGGGTTCGAATCCCGGAGAAGACATGGATGTTTGTAAATGTATAGTGTCGATGCGGCATGGCGGTACTTTAAATATGCGGCGAGCCGAAAGTCCTCTCGTGTGGATTGATGGGAGAGGAGAGGGGTGGGAGACCCCTGGATTCCCCCTGGGGGGAGTGCTCTCCCTCAAAATTGGGGGTGGAAAATAGAAGTCCAACCTCTCTTCGGAGTAGGCTCTGGCAATCATTCTTCCGTATAGTAATGGACACAACACAACTGCAAAAACATTTTTTTTAATTCATAGAAGATCTATATCGTTACTTTACGCAGTAATTTTCACTAATAATGTGGAATGTGAGAATGCACATTAAGTGCACTACTGGTTGAAAATACTTTTGGACTGAACAAATAGTATATGTTATTCGATCGAAATTAGAAATTCGTATGTGTTCATGATGAATATATATTTTTTTTTTAAAAGGGCAGGAATTCCGATAGTTTTGTATTATCTTATCGAATGTAAAATTTGGCTACCATTGAACCATTTCTATTATTTTGTTAGACTATCTGACTTACCGTAAGCTCTATGAGTACAAACTTCTCGCAGATAATCGTTTCACCCAAAAACTTTCTGGTCGGCCATATTCAGCTGACCATATCGTGTCCATTAATAGATTTTTCTTATGGTATGATCCAGTAACTTTGAAAATAATACGCTATTCATCAGAAATGCTGTTTTGTTGAAAGTGCGTCCAAATGAGGATCATTTCTTTCAAAATGCTGCAAAAATATAGCAATAATACTTCATTTGTATCTTTGTTCATAAAAACAAAAGGTGGCTTACCGAGAATCAGTCACATCAAGCGAAAGCTTATGTTGTAGGAAGTCACGCTTATTCATAATTGGCTCTAAACGTCGCTCGATTACAGTTCCACATTCAACAATATAATATAAGTACCAAATTTTCCTTTAATTACACAAAGAAAAGGTCTCAACGTCTAATTTTTAGAAAAATTATAATTTAATAAAAGTAAATTACGCAGTTACATACTTAAAATGTTAATGAATGTATTTATTATTATAATAGGAAGTTATTACAGTTACTATATTAATTTACCCTAGATAAAAACTGATTTATTATTGAACACACAGAAATCGATGATTCTGAAACTGACACTGAAAATGAGCAATACCTTCGATTTGTCGAAATTGCTAGAAGGCATACACAATTACAGTTATATATTCGGATCAAACCAATTACAGTTACACAGGGATCGGACAAAAATTTCCCCATATGGTTGCTAATTTTGGCGACATTTGACGATTTCTCGCCAAATTTGGAAATAGCCATTAACTCAATGTTAAATGGAACTGCCCCTGTAACCTTATTTTTCTGGCGAAGCTTCAATCTGTTGAGGCTTTTGGGTCACAATATACAAGAGATGCTACAATTTTACGTATAATTTCACTAAAATTATATATATATGTATACAAAATTGATAACATCACCCTCTTTCCAAGGACCGCACGTCCCGGGCAGTACTTGGACAGAAAGCTACAGTTACAACTACGGAAAATCAATGCACTGATAAAATAATAATTTCAATAAATAGCATTGAACAAATCAAGTACTGAATCATTAAACAAATGCATGCATTTACAAATTTTTATGCACATAAGGACCATATGGTCTATTTACATCATAGACAGTACGGAGACTACGTATTGTGCGCACAGTAAAGGGCTAGCCTGTCGTAATATAGACATTAGGCTTAGAATTTTATGATTGGAACTGCACTACGACGTTGTTCAGCCTAATTAGGAACGTGCAAGGACCGCCCCAAGGTGACTATAGTTTAGGAGAACGTCCTTTCCGACGAATCGGATTCCATAACCATACCTTGTCACATTCGTTCATTCGATGTCCTATAGTTCTCGTATCGAATCAGGTCTTTACCTTCTCCATCGTCAAGCTCACTCGCTGTCGTACATAATCGTGCATTACTTCAAAATGTGCCTAGAGATCTTGAATGTATTCGTCAGGCGATGAAGACACACTCGGACGGCGACCAAATATGAATGAAGAACATCTGAGATACGAAATAGCCGGTAATCTGGTGGACAGCGCTGCGATAGGCCAGTGAGAATAGAAGTAACTTCTTGTCCTAGCGCTGATGATTACTGGAAACCATCAGCGGAACGTTGTTAAGGATGATTCTCTACCATGCCGTCTTGCAAAATTCTTTAATTACAGCTTAGATAAAATTCCTCCCTTAATCGGAATGTAACTGCACTCCGAACCTTGAAATTAAATGTTGTATCATTACCTCTACTACCGTGACAACCTTTTGATCAGGAGTTGGATACGCTTCAGGGTACTTGGTGAAGTTATCAAGGACAACGAGGATGTATTTGTTGCCATTAGGAGCTCGTCGCAGAGGCCTCAGAATGCCATAGGGGATACGTTCAAAAGGCGATTCTACATTGTAATGTTTCAGCTTCTCTCGGCTGTGTTTCTTTTGTCCTTTCGACCGGGACAGGCATCACAAGATTGGCAGCACTTTTGCACGTTAACCCTTGCCAGTAGAAGCGGTCTCGAACTCTATACAAAAGTCTTCATTATTCCTAAATGGCTTTTTGTCGCACTGCTAAGTAATTTTTTAAGGATGTCTGGGGCTCTAGATCTTGGAAGTATTAGTTGCCATCGGAATTTTTTTCTATTATCCAATTCGAACTTTCGGTCCGAAGACGCCGTTCCGAATATGGAGTGAGTTCCATAGACCCCAATATTGTTTTTTCTGGCAACAATGGATAAAAATGCCCTGCCAGGTAGTTTTCCTACATGAAGATCAAGTTATGCATGGGTTCAATGTACCGTCTTCGAAATGGTCCTTCCTGACTTCATCACTCCAAGGGTCTCGATCAGCCGATGTTGAAGTGCCACCGGATTAAGTAGCTCGTCTCTATTTTCGACTCTGGAACATCGCCAATTTTTTGCTCAGGGTCTCCTAGACAGGACGTCGGCGTTTCTGAGCGATGAACCTTTTCTATAACGGATAGTTATGACGTATTCCTGGAGTCTCTGCATCCACCTGGCTATTTGGTCTTCGGGATTCTGGAACTTTAAAAAGCAAGTCAGATGAACTGCGCAGAGCAGAAATTTTCTGCCGTAAGGTTAATGATGGAGATGTTCTACGGCTTCAACTATTGCAAGAAACTCTTTACTGGTAATGCGTAATTCCTCTCCGGTTTAGATAACACCTGCTCCAGTATGCCACGACACCTTCTTGACTGTTTATTTCTTGGCACAAAACAGCACCAATACTCTCATTGCTCGCATCCGTATCAAGAATAAATGGTTTGTCGAGATGAACATACGTTAGGATTTTCGAAGACGTTAAAGCCCCCTCCAGTTTCCTGAATGCATTCTCATACTTTTTAGTCCACAAGAAATTTTGATTGCAGTTTGTCAGTTTGTGAAGGGATCTTGCGATGGAAGTACAGTCTTACATAAATCACCTACGATAGATGTAAAGCTTCAGGAAACTTCTTAGCTGATGGACATTTTCGAGGCGTCTCCAATCTTTAACTGCCGGCACTTTTTCTGGATCCATACACACATCTTCGGCGGAGATGATATATCCGAGGTACGTCACTTGCTGTCTGAACAATTTACACTTGGGAGGATTTAACTATAGACTGGCTTCTTTCAATTTATGAAGCACCTTCCTAATATGTTTTAAATGATATACAAAACTTTTCTCGACGATGAAGATGTCATCCAGGTATATCAAACTGGGCTCGCTGGAAAGATCTCTCAGAACGGCCCCCATGAGACGTTCGAATGTTGCCGGCGCATTACATAAACCAAACAGCATCATCCTCAGCTGCCAAAGTCCTTGTCCGGTAGTAAGTGCCGTCTTTTCTCGTCACCAGCGTGTATCTCGACCTGTTAATATCCACTTTTAAAATCAAGCGTTGAAGCATCTTTCTTTCAGAAAGAGGGTCC
>KK119681.1:0-27171 GCA_000611955.2 Stegodyphus mimosarum
TTCGTAATAAATTTACTTTATACTCATCTCGTGCTCTTGATCCGGTAATCCTATATATATATATATGTATATATATATATATATATATGTATATGTCTGTATGGAACTCAGGGAGGGAAAAACAAGAACTTTTTATTCCAGTACTTGACGATCATTTTGAAATATCATCCATTAATCTTATGAACTTGTATGTACTATTACCTTTCGTTATCCCTAAACAGAATGTAAATATGATAATGTACAGAGGGCGTTTAAACACTTTTGTAACTATTTTGACTCTCTCCGTGAATTTGAATATTAAATTTAAAATATGAACTGAGTGGCATCAAATTGGAATAAGGTTTAGTTACCGTCTGCAGCATTAAAATGTTGTTTTCTCTAAAATGTCGCTGAAAAATAAACAATGGATCGAAGGCTATATTTTTACGATGCCCGAAATACTCTTATTCAGTTATTAAATAAAAAGATGTGAAAAGTGTGGTTTTAATATTTCTACACAAAAAATAAGTGACGTAATTAGTTTGAAAGGAAAGAAACGTCGAAAGTTATATCTGACTGGGAAACAGGCAAAAAATGCATAGCCAGCTCTTATTGAATATAAATTTGCATTTCATGTTTTAAAGGAAATTCGAGCCCCCCAAAGAGCTACTGCAAAATCTTTAAATATCTCTGTAGGAACTGTGGACAAAATTATAAAACCTGATTTATAGGTGATCAAAGCTAAAAAGACATCATGTTCATCGCCTAGCGCCGAAACATGTTTCTTAGTGTAAGACTACATGCAGATTGCTATATGAAAATTACTTGACAGGTGAAAAATGGAAATATACAGTTGCAATTGATGTAGCTTGTATATAATTACACGATTGCAATGGAAACTGATCAGTTTACTATCGGAATTAGGAGGAAAAGGCTTAATATGTTGGTTCAGAGAAAACAAGGAAAGATTTTCCTGAAATTTTTATGGCTATTACTGGATTATCTTATAACGGAAGAAAACTAGAAAAACAATGTCAAAATTAATTCGGATTACTATCTGAAATATGTTTTAACACCTATTTTTCGAGAAGAAATTCTATTTCGTTATCCAAACAATCCTAATTGTGTTAAGTTCTATCAGGATAAAGCACCATGCCATACCTCTGGATCTACGGCTCTGTGTTTTGAAAAAATAAGAAATTAAATTGGAATTGAAGCAATTTCTTTTAAATGCATCCCACCAAAGTCCCCTGATGTATCTCCTATAGATTACTGTGCATTTGTGTACTTTTAAAACAAGCTCTTTATAAACGACATCCCAAAGCAATGGATGGACTCTGGAAGATTGTGAAGGAGGAATGAAATAAAATCAACCTTGATGTTTTAAGATGTAGGGTTCTAGTTACTTATCTAATGTGTGAAAACTGGAAGAGTAGTGACTGCAGAAAGAATATTTGAATTACCCTTTATTAAAGTCTTTAATCATTTACAATGCGTCAACTCGACGCTAAAAAACTAGGACTCTGTTTGGCCGATAACTGAAATCAGTAAGAACTAAAATCAAATTTTGAAGACATTCACAAGTAGTAGAATTACGCTACAGAGCTCAGATTGTCCTGTTTCTTAAAAGAGCGTTAAAAAGTCTAGTGGTAAGAAAATAATAGCCACGTTTAACCAGCAATAAATGATAAGCAGAAGCTCACGCTACAACAAGCACAGAGTTCGACCACTCTAAATTTCCATTTTAGAACTTGGTATTCAAACTTTTCTCTCCTCAAAGTAGAATTTTTTATTACTTCACGCGCTCTACCAAATTTAAATATTTTGGCACTGACAATTAGGAGAAATAAATTATAGGAAAGGAACTTCAAATTAAATTAAAATGGTTATTTAAAATAAATATAAATCCCTACAAAGAAAAGACATTTATCTTGGAAATCAAGATGCAATGTGAGAGTTCAAGAAAAAGGCTGTCAGCTTAAATATATTAGAAAATAAAATTCTAAGGTTTGTTTATATATAAATATTTGCAAAGTCTTTACAAAAGTAAGTCAGCACCCTCTATATGAGAAAAGAGTTTTGGAAATTTAGATAGAGAGCTTGAACAGATAGAAGCTAAGCCAACGATAATATAGTACCACAGGTGATTGATGGATTGCTGAACCTAGCTAACTGTTATACGTTATACTTCTTCCCCATTTTGAGGAAGAACTTTCCAATGGGTGGTCCAAGGCTCACCATTCCTTCTTACTCTATCAATTGCTCAAGAGGACTTTTGGCTCACCCTCTACTTTGATAACCCCTTGCCGCACAGGCACTATAGGCTTATAAGCAATCTTGCTTTCTCCGGGATTGGAACCCGGACCAATCGGCCCAGTAGTCAACGTCAATAATTACTATACCCTTGGGAAATATTTTATAAATATCATTTATGACTGATTGAGGCAGTACATATTTAGTTCCGTTATTTTGTATAGACTTAGCAAATAGTAGAACTGAATAAATATTTTTGTTAGCAATAATATCTTGCTTTTGAACGCTTACGGTTTCAGATTTAGGGGGAAGTTAGAGTTCCTTCGCAGAGACTTCCGAGAAACTAGTCAAATAAATTCACGATACTCGGACAAAGCTAAATCTAAAACAAACTGAATGCAAAAACTGATTTTCATTTAAGATGGAATGCATTATGTAATGAAAACTAATTTGTGTTCTGTAGTATACAGATTTATACATCTGTCGATTATATCGGAGTTGAAATAAATTTGTATTCTGTATAATTCTCTGTTTTACCTTAATCATAATAACCTGTAACTTTTGTTCACAAATTTCTTCATTTAATTAATAATTTGTGGAGCTTGTAAAGTTTGTGAAAACATTTACTGAGTTAAGAATAGTGTTTGCGTGTTTTTTGTGAAGCATACTCGAAGTACTTACGATGTTTTGCATATTTTAAAAATTCTTTACCTTTTTATCAATCTCTTAATACATTTATATGTCATTCTATACAGTTTCACATTATAATAAAATGTGAAATTAGATATAAACAGACACACGCACACCTATATATGTGTGTGTGTGTGTGTATCGTATGTATCGTATATCGTATATCGTATATTGTATCGTATATCGTGTGTATACATATTTAACAAATATTCTCTATCTGTAAAAAACAAATATAAATTTAAAATTAATTAAAATTGCAGCAATGGAGCAAGAGAATTTAATTTTTTTTTTAAATTTAACTTTTTTTTTTGTGAAACAATATACATATAATATAAAATGCGGAAAAGGATCACTGACAAATTTCTAACTTAGCAATATCCCTTTAAATTTCTACTCGTAATTTAAATGCATAATCTCTTCAAAGATAAGTATTGCATCATTTCGAGTCACCTTTTGGTCATTTTTGACCCATTTTGGTCATTTCTCCGCATGAGAAAACGTTTGCCCAACTGCTGTGCAGCATTAAAACAAAGCGTTTTCAGATTTTAAATGCTCCAGACACGATGTATTATTATTATTATTATTATTTACGTGTTTCGCCTTAAGGCACTGCACGAAAGGCAAGGATGCATTCATGGAGAACTTTCAAAAGGAAACTGTCTGGTATTAACACATTACACGTGGGGAAAACCCCGAAAAAGGCCCATGCAGCCAACCCGTTAACGGGATTCGAATCTGGAACCCAACTACCAGTGTTCGGGAAATTTGCTGCCCGGCCGCAGGTGGGCTGGCCACGGTATATGAACTCTCTTTTACCACCTATGCTTACTTCCAAAAAGAAATCTCTCGACTTGACTGCTTCCATTCATTACTAAAAACGTAACATGTCATAATTCAAATTATGAGGTATAGACTGTCCCCCATTGTGCTGTGCCATGCTATAAGGTTTGTATTAATAAAATATTCGGCGTGTTATAAAGAGATGCTTGGGTTATCGAGTGATTTTGTAATTCTTCAAGACCTCCCTTCATCTTCTGCTATGAAACCTTCTAACATCAGCTATATCTTACCTTTTCCCACTCTGGTTATGCCTGAAAAATAATTGATGTCTTCCCTAATCAAGCACCTCATTTACTATAAAACTATTATCTGCAACGAACTAAATTAAAATCACATATATAACTTCTATTTAATGCAGCAAGCGATAATCTAGTAAACAGTGCATCAGCTTATCATTGCCAGAAATTGGACTTAAATTAATTTCTAGAATAATACCTTCTGTATTAAGAGTTACATTTCAATTTACTGTAAGTTTTATATAAATATTTATTAGTATATAACTTAAGTATACAGAACTTTCATACAGTGACTTTGTAATTTTTATATAATGCACTGTGATTGTACAATGCTCATATATATATATATATATAAGAGGATGTCAAAATGTTCAGGGAATTCCGTTGCAACTCTTTATTACCGCAATAAAGTATACATTGACTTAATCGCCTTCAACGTAGGCTTCTTCAGAATGCACACACTTGATTCACCTGCTTCTGCCATTGCTTGAAACAATGATGAAAGCCTTGGTGTTTTATCTTTCGAAGTTCAGCCGTCGTCTTGGTTTTGATGTCTTCTTTGGTGTCAAAACGGTTATCTTTGAGGCCCATTTTGATCTTGGGAAAAGCCAGAAATCCGATGGTGCTAAATCTGGTGATAAGGGAATCAAATCTATTTGAGAACTGGAATGCTATTTTGGGAGACATGTCTTCTCAGCAATCGATGTAAGGGAAAAAACACTGTAGTAATGCAGTGACCACATGCTATTTTGATGCAGTATCCGCCATTTGGCGGGACATTTTCTTCTGATTGCCGCCCTCAGTCTTTTCAAAACTTGCTCGTAAAAAGGGCTGTTATTAGCTTGTCCAGCTGATACTAATTCGTGGTGCAATACACCTTCTTTCACTTTTGTTTCGCATTAGACATGACGTGATTTCTTTGGTCAAGGAAAGGACGTGCATTCTATGACTGCATCCTTGTTTCCAGGTCGTAAGCATACACCCAGGCCTCGTTACTAGTAATTATTATCTCATGAAACAACTGGTCCTCTGCGCTGTTTACAAAACATTTGGGAACAGTCGACTGTCAAGCTTGAATTTGAGCTGTGTTCAGTAGCCGTGCGACAAACTTTGCTCTGACACCTTTCATTTTAAATCATCTGCCAGTATTAAGTGAATGGGTCAATGAGAGATCCCCAATTCCTGTGCCAACTCTTCGATAGTCATTCTCCAGTTTTATGTGATTAACTTTTTCACTTGCTCGACATTCATTCGTTTCCGAAGTCTGAAGGCCTCCCAATGTGATTCTCATCTTCTATCGACTCCTGTTCTCCCCGAAACCTTGAAAAGCATTCGTAAACGGCTCTTTGAATTAAAGAATCTAACAGTTTATGGTGAAGATTCATTAAAGTCTTTGAAGTCTCTAAAGGCTTTGAAGTAGATTTCCTCAAAACTTGATTTCCGCCCTTTACTCGAAATTCGACATCGCGTCAACTGATCGATTACAGTCTATACAACAAGCCTTCAGCCATACTGCCGCAACACTGCCTGCTAGGAATTCTGATGGTAAATAAGTATAGTGGTAACAAAAAAATATTTTTGGTGATAAAGATTTATAGATGAATTCCGGAGCCTTTTTGTCTACCGCTTCGCATTAAAGATTCATATCTTTATGTTATCAAATATCGGCCAGTTTTATGAAATTATGCATATTTTAGCTTTAGTTTGACTTCTTATTAGAGACAACGCACTTTTCTTTAAAATTTCGATTTCTGAAAGTTCAAATTTAGCTTATTTTCCTAATTGACTATACATTTGTTTTAGACTAAATTTATTTTCTAGCTTGCACAAGTCCATCAGTCCATAATATTTTTGTATAAAGGAATTCAGCAGTCTTTTAGTTTATTGGTTCAATTTATTTATGCCATTAGTTTCTAAATGATGAAAAAAACAGTTCAGCCATTAAAGAAGGCCATTTTGAATAGCGTTCTAAAATGGGAAAAATTAATTATGGTACGTCCGTCCTTTTTCTACTTCATCTAATAAATATACTGTGGATATCATAGTATTCTTAAGTTTTGTAACTTGCTTCATTTCACACATTACAGCCAGCATACGAAGGAACTCAAAGCAAAATTTTGAGAACAAACGAATCAATTCCTTCAGCTCTGAGCAGTATTCAAAGCATGTTACGTAAGTCAGTAATTACGCATCATGGGGAGAATACAATGCAAACAGCTTACACTGCACGTTATTATTACGATAGGAACGAAATTTCCATTAATATGTCGGGTAGAGTCCCTTTGGGAATCAGAAAGGGAGGCGCTACATTGCCCTTAAGAGTATATCTTGCTTCGACCGTTTGAAGGTTATTTGGTTAATGAATACGAATTTCGCTTCAACTATTGATTATAAACGATAATTTGCTTGGATGCACAGTTCCTGTTTCTATAGTTTGCGCGGAGCAGAATTTACCTTGGTGCTCACCGTTTTGCGTTCAGAGAGCTGGAAAGATATATACAAGTTAAAATCAAATTTCAATTTTTATTTTTTCATTTATTTAGAAATTAAAACTATAATATCGCCGGCACAGCACCTAAAGCCACGAAACTACATTTTTTTCTATTTTCGAATATACGCATTTCCTCTTTGATGAAGTTTTACAATACTAAAAAAATCTGATGTGGACATCACACGCTATGGCCAATACACATTTTACTGCATTTCATTTAAACGTATTTCCTGGAATTTTTTACAGCTATATTTCTCATTCGATTAAATTAGTTCTCACTTCGAGACAAAGCAAAAATACATAAAAACTCAAAACATCTTCATTAAAAATTGTTAAAATTCAGAAAAATATAATTCACTATTCTACTGAGTTTCAAAGATAAACAAATGGCTGTTCGCTAGGCTTAACTCGCCAGTTAAATTGTTAAATTGCTGACAATTCTACAACTATTGCATACAAATTAAATGCTACGAATTTAATTTAAAAGCATAAAAAATTAAACGGAACTTAAAAGCCATATAATTCAATCGTTTTTAAAGTAAAAATTGCACAATTTACTAACATATAAGAATAAAAATCCTGAGCTCACCGAACCAGGTAATAGAGTGTAATATATATATACCAACTGCACCGAAAAAGGGCGGTGAACAAATACATATTATATTAGTCCCATACACAAAACTTCGGCATTCTACGGATACTCGTTCTTGACTTATGCGAGATACGTACATATGTACAAACGTCTAGAAAAAAATCTCTTCTGTATCCGTTGTTTTAAATCAATTTTACAATCCTTTTTGGCAAAAACAGTCATCTATACTCTCTGTATGTACAGATGTCACGCAAAAATATTCTTTAAATAGTTTTGAGAGCAGTGAAATGGATATTTTCTTCGAAATATAATACGCGAAAGTTTTCGCGATTATAATGCATCCTTTACTTCATACAAGGAAGTTAAAAAGACTGTTTTCAAGACAAAGTAGGTGTTAAACATTTAAAAATTGTTTGCTCGAAGTAGCAACTTTACAATTTTTGATTTTGGCACAGTACTAACAGAAACTTATATGTACGTTCATCCATTAAACATTAAAATCATCGGTAGTTTATTTTCAGAAAGTAATAAGATTATGGTGGAATAAAATGCAATAACTTTACAACCTAATTCAAACAGAAATGCAGTCTCACATAAGGGATATGAAAGAATATTTAAAATATTCTAGCAGTTATTCCCGACTAAAGTCGCCATTGTAAAGAAAATTAAACGGCAGTTTTACAATGAATGCATATAATAAATCCAGTCTCATTATATATCCCCCTTTGTTATTCGATGACTACGCACTTATTTATTGCATCTTTTGTATATCATGATCAATTTTTAAACCGAAAGTCAAATCACTATATATATGTACTTAAATATGCATATCATTTTTAAAGCGTAATTGTGATAGGTCTAGGATAGTTTTAATTTAAAATACATTTATATTTCAATTCATCTGAATATTCCTAAGAATGCTAAATATTTCATATTTCATAAGCATTACTAAGCTTTAAGTAATTCTCTTTGAAGTTATTAACATTTTTAAAATATACCTTGTAGAAAATGGATATACATACTACTTCTTAAGTTCTAAACTTATAAGTTAAAATATATAATAGAATGCTACGTACTGTGATTAATTCAAAGCATTTTGTACGAAATAAAAAGAAAGTATTGTAATCGCGAAAAGTTTCGGGCATCATATATCAACAAAAATATCCCTTTCGACAGCAATCGAATGCAATTTAACGATGATTTTCAAATGAAGGACTCGTTTTCCCCAAAAAATTATAAAGGTGATTTAAAATGGATTCTGAAGAGATTGTTTCGTAGCGTCTGTGCGTTTGTATGTTTGTATGTATGTATTTCGCATAACTCAAAAACGAGTAGCCTCAGAACGCTCAAAATTTGTATACAAAACTGCTATAACATGTAGATGTGCACCTCCTATTTTGGTTGTAATCAGCCGCACCAAAAGTATATATATATTTATGCTTTATATATATATATATATATATAACAGTAGAAAGTGGTACTCGAACAAGAGAGACCTATGCTGTCAAGAATTCTGTGCATTGAGCTGCAAAAGTTAAAAATATTTGTAAAGAAGAGGAAGTTATAAACAGCTATTGTTTAAAAGTACATTTGATATTGTAGTTCAAGAGTAAGTACTGTAGTTCAAGAGTTTTAGTCTCTTTGTTTTCGTTTGATGAAACGCGCTAATGGTGTTAGCCGAATTCGAATTTTATCACGCTTTTTCCTTGATAAGTCCCTGTTAAACATCTAATTGGGCTAATGTATCATTGCTATTTCTTGTATTTTTGCTGTATTTTAGAAATGTTTTTGATTTTTTACATGAATTTTTTAAAAATATTTTAAACTTTTAATTTGATAGATTTTTTCTCTTCGTCTGTAATTTTTATAGTTTTTCACGTTTTGTATTTTTTACATTTCGTTTTTTTTCGGGTTGTTTTACTTTTATAGTTTTGTATAATTTTTCAGCATGATGTAATTTTTTTTACTCTTGAACTACAGTGTTAAATGTACTTTTACGCGATAGCTTCTTATAACTTTCTCTTCTTTACAAATATTTATATATATCCATTCTGTTACTCAGCTCAGTGGGCTCAGTTTTTTTTTATTCTTATATGTCAGTAAATTGCACATTTTTTGCTTTAAAAATATTTTAATTGTGTTGTTCTTATCTTCCGGGTAAGGTTTATATACCTTTAGTAAATCTGCATGCAAGTTTTGTAGAATTATCAACAATTTAAGAGTTGTTTAAATGCAGCTAAGCCGAATTATTTTTATCTTAGCAACCATAGTTGTTTACATTTGAAACTTATTAGAGTAGTGGATTTGTTAGAGAAACTAAGCTTCGAAACAACAAATGTAACGCCTTCTTTTATTATTGCGAATTAAATCACGCTTACTCCATTCTAGAATTTATTCGAGTAAATAAGTGTTTAAGATTTACTTCGTAATTTTTAATATGGACATTTTGAGTTTTTATGTATTTTTGCCTTGTCGCGATGTGAGAACTGAATTAATTGAATGAGAAATTATTGAAAATTAATTGAATGAAAATTTATGAATCGTCTGTGAAAAACTCTTTCTTTTTTTATTGTCTTGTTTGTTTAATTTCTTTTATATATAATTTTAGATTTATTTTAAAATTTGAATAGAACATGTCTCAATAATTAGGTATTCTTCAGATGATACAATTTTTGTTCATTCTGAGTTATAAATTGAATTAGATGTAACGCTGTTAAATGAACCTAGCGCCAGAGTGTCAAGAAAAAATGCGTGTAATTTAATATTCTACAAGGAAGTCATGTGGTGTATACATCATATTTTTTTTTCTAGCAACCGTATTTGACAAAAATTAGCACTACCAAAATTTTTCATGTCATTAAGAGTAAATAATAATGCAAAATTTTATGAAATGTAAGAAAAAAAATCATTAATGAATTTAAAGAACGTACTGAAGCATATTAATCTAGTTGAATTAAGTTACAAATATGCTTAAAATAGAAACTTCTGAATTATATGTTATTGAATTCTAAAGGCTGGTAATAATTTTTAAAAATGATTTCATTAGTTTAATCTGTAAACGTAAAGAAACGTAAACGTTTTTGCTAATTTAATGGATAATTTTAAAATTTAGCAACATTAAATGCAATTCTAAGTATCCATTACGTATTTTTCTTAACTGGCATAAATAACAAGAAGCTGTCATAAACATATTTGGCAAAATACAGAGGCAAGCAAGATGAATGATGCATATTTAACTTAGGGAAATTAAATGAAAAAGGGAAAATATTTCCCTCCGCATAGGAATATGTTTTCTTGTGAAACGTTTCTGAAATACAAATAAGGAACCTGGGTTTCGCCATTTCGCGTTTAGTTCTAGTTCAAGGTGTTTCATTTTATTTAATATGTATTTCAGTTTTTTTAACTACTACTTACTGACTGGGACTGACTGTTGTAAAATGTATTTTTTGAATTATCTGTACTATATACGCAATAGGTACGGTCAATAACAAAAGTAATCTTTATCAAGTTAAATAACCAAGTAACCAAAGTAATTGTTCAACCTTCTGTGTACATTACCCTTAACTATTATTACAACCTTAGTCTGCAGGGTCGTTATGTTTTTTGAAACAGGAGAGGTAGAAAATGTACATTGCTTTCGCTGGGGTTCGAACCTTGGAACTTACGAATACGCATGGAGTATGCTTCCAGTTACACCATGAAGGCTTGAGGAAAGGAAAAACAAAATACCTTAAGCCTCCTTTTAAAGGGCGATTGGGGATTAGGGGACCCGTCGCTAAATTACGGTGGTGATGAATTAGCGCACACCAGCTTTTAGCTCGGGTGCCGCCTGTAGATTCTTTAGATTTTATTGAAACAGAAGTGGTAAAAACTATGTAGGTCCTAGGTGGCACTCGAAACCTGGACCTCTCGAATACGCTTCACGCGTGCTTCCAACTGCACCACGAAGGCATGCGGAAAAGAGGGAGGAAACACCTTATAACCCTGTGAAATTAACATAGCTGCTTGACAATCTAAGCAATAGTTTTAAATGATACATCATAATGTTGATGCTTCTGAAATATTGAGCCATTAATGCTATTGAAGTTTATTCTGGAAATCACAGTGTACTTTGAGTAATAATTAGATATAATAATCTTCCGTCTGTTGAAAGATCGTCAATAGGTGAGTGTTTACCTATTGTGTACAGGATCATTCTAGCATTTTATAGATTTAATTATCACTACACTAATTATATACATATTTACATATATTTGAGGAATGCTGGTCACATCGCTTGCATTTTCTAGCCTCTCCGATTCTGGATTTCAATTGCGCGCCCTCTATCGTCCCATAAAAATATCATACGCGCTGGTGCACGTGTTCTTATCCGGCAAATGGCCATTTTAAACACTCATAGCTTCAAGATAGCAAGTGTTGTCCATCAGGGCGCCCGGGAGACCTGTTGGGCAAAACCTGTTGCTCGCGAGACCTGTAGGAAGGGTTTTTTCTCTAGGCGGTTAGTATGAGGGGACAATATCTGCAAAATCTCATAGTGAAGTTCTGGTGCCACATTACGCTTTTACTTGTCAGCTGTGAAAAGTTTCTACCATTTCACAGTTTTATTTTTTAAATGGTTATTTTTAAAATTATAAACTATTTCTAAATTTGAAATTGAATAAACTAAATTTATGAATGACCATGAATTTTATGCATTTCAAACTGAATCACTTCAAGAGTCTTGTAAATATTTTACACTTCTCAGAGACGAAAAGACTGTAATATTAACAGAAATTTTCTTAAATGTTTATATTCATAGAATGTTGATTTTTCATTCGAATAATTATATACGAATAAAAGATTAACTATAAGTACTGAGTTGTGTTTATTGAGTAAAATGTGTAAAATAATGAACGGTAATTTTTAGCTATTCTAGCTTTAAAAAATGTAGGCAACAGAACTTCACTTGGTTTTCTCTATTTAAGAAGGAAAGAATTGAAGTTATTTATTTTTTATTGGAGGAATTTACTGAATAATAATTTATTGAAAGAAAATATTTTCGTTCATTAAAAACTTCTCTTAGTTAAAAAATAATATTGCTTGTTTTTAGCCTTATGAATTAGCATTCAGGCCACTGAATTATATCTTATTTCATCAGATTGAAATCCTGTCTCATTTCCACTAGCGATGCACAATAGCTGCACTTTTCATTAAAATTATTTATGACTTCTTAAAATTTGGGTCTTATCTCAATAATCTGAAACGTTTTTTTTCTCTTGTAAGTTTTGTCTCTCATTATTAGTCTGTAAGGATTTATATTTTATTTAAAAAACAAGTTAAATTTAAGTTTGTATTATTTTCTTTAAGCCTTCATTCCTCTAATTGTCAATGCCAGAATATTTAAATTTGGTAGCAAGCGTGAAGTAATGCAAATTCTACCAGTGGGAGAAAAGGTTTAAATACCAAGAAGGGAAAGTTAGAGAAAGTGTGGGGAAACTCTGTGCTTGTTTTAGCGCGAACTTCTTGGCATTGATTGCTGGTTAAACGTGGCGTAAGAGCTATTACTTTGCTG
Organism: Stegodyphus mimosarum; assembly: GCA_000611955.2. Classification (NCBI taxonomy): domain Eukaryota; kingdom Metazoa; phylum Arthropoda; class Arachnida; order Araneae; family Eresidae; genus Stegodyphus; species Stegodyphus mimosarum. The sequence goes on from KK119681.1 coordinate 12,633, forward strand.
CCTTTAAATTTTCACCGCAGTTTTAGGAAACAGGATAGTCTGAACCCTGTAGCGTAATTCCACTACTTGTTAATATCTTCAAATTTTGAGTTTAGTTCTGTTTCAGTTACCGTCCAAGCAGAGGCTTAGTTTGTTAGCCTCGAGTTGACGCATTGGAAATTTATGAACAGTATAATAAAGGGTAATTTTAACCCTTCTTCTGTGCAGTCACTACTCTTCCAGCTTTTACACCAACGTTAGACAAGTAGACCCTACAAGTCATGGAATAATTAATCACTATTCGGAAACTGCCCTTAGAAAACTGCCATGTTGGAGTAAAAAGGAATCAGAAAAGCCGAACGGTGTGAAATTAAAAGCAGTGTCCTATTTTAAAAAATGAACGACAAGATCCAGTCAGAAACATCGAAGTTCCAAATAGTAAATCTCAGAGATACCTAGTGATGAAAAGACAAAACGTTCAGTGAAGTAAAATGTTAATCAATTCTTTGCAGTTCCTAAAACTCAGATCTCCAGTTACGTGGAGCTATCAGTTACAGCAATCTGAAAAGTATTTGTTTCAATTTTGCTCATAAATGCAAGTTAGAGGTAATATTTCTTACAATTGTTGGAAATCTTTCGAAGAGAAAGAATCTAACTAAAAACCTTTCGATGCATTAAAGACTTGTGTCCCATCTAAACAGAGACCATGCAGTCAGATTTCAAATTTTTCAACGAAAATTGTCAAAAGCTAAGGTTGCCCGATACACAAATGCGTTAAGCTACAAATAACGCACCACTTCAAGTTAGGAAAAAGTTTGGGGAGAAAAAATGGTAGACTTTTATATATTTTAAATGGAAGTCCAAAGACAAAGAGAGTGTTCCATTGTCTTGCAAAATAATTACGTAAAAAGTTGCTGACATGTTTCAGAGAAGAATGAACTTAAAAAAAAAAATGTTTATTTACTCTTCAGAGAACAGAAGGTTAAAAGAAAATTCCTTTTTTGCTAAAGGTATCGAGAAGTCTTCTGACTAGCAAAACATTAGATTGAAAACTAATTAAAAATAAGGGAAGTTAAATTTTTCGCAACTTCAAATTCTAGCACACTCGGTTAGAAACTCCTGTGACGGGGAAGCATTTGATATCGAACACATAAAGGCTTAGACAATGGCCTGTGACTATCAAGTTGATAAGTTAATTTAAAGAAAATTAAAAGTAATTCTATGTTTCGCAAATATCAGGAACGTTAAAATATAATTTTTGTAACAGGGCATCTCAAAACGACTACACTAAAAACCGAAATACGACAAGCCAATTTCAAATTATTAGCCCAAAAGGGCTATTAGTATATCGAAGCGGCATTTTGCCTGGATACACTAAAAGAGCTGCATCATTTTTGAAATTGTTGCCACCAAATATTATTATATTTAAATAAATTAAATAATGAAGAATCTGCATGAATATATGTATGTTTCTTGCACTGTCAAAAAGTAACAGTACCTAAAGCCATTAAATTTTGAATAAAGTAGTCCTCCACCCAGAAATGAGCACGCGGAAGGCCGAATTTGAAATCTATAATTCTGTTTACTGTCTATTTCATATTTTGTAAACATATAAGGAATTTTTTGATTAACAAACTCTACGATGTCAAAGCGAGCAATAGCAATACTTTACAAAAAAAAATATATTTTTATCTCCAGCTTGCGAGACTGTGTATCCGAAATTTAAAAAAATATGCTGTTTTTTAGTATTTTTCGATGTTGCTGTTGGATTGAATTTTGCATAGTTTAAATGTGAAGAACGTGATATTTAATATATAAAGTTAATCCACGAAACGTTAGAAAAACACCCCTGTTTCGTAATATAAAATCTGAAAGTTTTAAGATTTTTTTCATTTATTTTAAGTGAAAATAATTATTAAAAAAATGCACAGCTCTTTAGTTATTAAAGCAATCAAGTTTTTCATAGTAATAAAGTTCTCTTTAAGAAAACATTTTTTTGTTATTTTTAAACCTCTTTTTTGTCGCGAAATAAACACTGAATTGCACCATTTTGCCTGGCATCAATTCAAGTATTTTTCAGATTTCTGATTTATTGGAGTGAAAATATTGTTCCATTTCTTGGGATGGGTTGACAACTTAATGTTAATCTGAAACATACTTTGCACTTTTCTACTGCGCTAAGCTCACATAAGACCTATAATCTCCAAACTTGTTTGGAAGATATTTATGATTTAGGTCAAGATATAAATCTTACTAGTAGTATTGAGGTCTGTCGTTTTTTGTTTTTATTTACTTTTCTCCTTTTTTTTCTATTACGTTTAGTTGCACATGCAGTAACATTAAAATTTCAGTACCTGGAAGAACATAATAAATGTGAGTACCGCATGATTCTGTTCTTAAATATCTAACAGTCTTTTTATAACATACTTTTTATATGTGAATAAATATGCGATAACAGAAAATTTTAATGTATATTTCGAGTCCTAAATCTATTTTAGAACTATAACAGTATATTTAAGAAAAAGACCCTTTGCAATTTAAAAAGAATGAGCTTGCATATAACGTTCTTTTTTAAAGTAATTCAGGATACTAGAAAACGGTTGTTTAGATTTCAGAATATGCATTATGATTTCTATTCAGATTAATGATTTTGAGTTACAAGGCGTTTCTGTCCTGTTACAGGTTTTTATTAATTTAATATTTTCGATATTTTTATTATTTTTATTAGCAAATTCCGTGGTGCACTAGAAATGTGTCTGCCCCTTTGTTTCTTCAGATATTCGTTACTATATATATAATTATAATTAAAGGGTATACTGCTATTAAAATTCTTATATTGTTACATCGGCGAGCAAAGGTTGCTCTACTAGCAATAGCCAATAATAGTAGATGTACATAAAATTGTGATACAAATTGTTAATGATAATTAAAGCCATATAAAGACAATTAGTTAAAGATGAGCAACTGAAAACATAATGAAATAATACCGACACTTCAGGGGGAACTAGTTTATTTCACTTTCCTTAAACCGTCTGACACAGTATTCATCCCCGCTATGCATATGCAAATCGAAAGTAGAAATGAAATTAAATGCATATCAAGAATTCCCCTGCACAAAGTAAATTTATTTAAAATTATTTGGAATGAAAACCTTTATTTAAATGCAAAATTACATTTAGGACAAAATGTAAGTATCGAATAAGTGAGATGTGCAAAACATGTAAAAATGGGAAAATAAAATATTATAGCGCAAATGTAAATAAAAGGAGTAATAGGTAATTTATCAAAAATATTCAATTAAATGAAATGTCAGATTTAAAAATGAATTAGGACAGAGTAATTTTTAAAACGAAAAGCTTACTCCGTGTAACGTTCTAGTTACACAGAGTAAGCTCTACTGGCAGTATAGTTGCCATTGCTAGTAACGTAACAATGTCCGTGTAACGTAACAATCCGCGAGTCCGTGTAACATAACAATGACAGTTGCAATCCGTTTTTGTGAAGTCCAGACTACTGTTCTCTGTTTTTCTTCGTTTCATTTAGGCATGCAATATTTAATTTTTTAGTTTACTCACTTTTTTAAGCCCCGTGCTGTGCATCTGTGGTGCACGGGAGATTATATGTTTTCAAGAAAATAAATAAATAAAAAACATTGTAAAAGAATCCACTTCTAAAGTAGTATATTTTATATCCGCTATCTATTCTGCTTCCTTCTCCTTCTTCAAATGTTTCACAGTATATTTTTAAAGAACGTTCATTTAATTAATTATTTCAAATAAAAATTTAGAAAATTGCTGTACATGAAAAATACCATAATTAATAATATTAAATATTTTCATATGGCATAATTTAAGTGCCCGTTCGTGCATAAATCATTCATTTTCAAAACATGCAATATTTATTCATCATTGTGTTTCATGATGCTCTCCATCAAACGGCTTTCTTAATTTAACATGTGCACATGCTCACATACACACAAGCACAAAAATAAGAAAAATAAATAAAACAAATATACAAAATAGAAGAAAAATGAAAAATAAATTTTAAAAAAATATAAAAATAGAAGAAAATAATAAAATAAAGAAAGGACTATCTCCAGGAGCCCATGATGTGTAAAATATTCGTAATCATACATAACTTTCACTGTAATATAGCATTGCTAGCTCACGCTCAGATTAAATGCCAGTGGTACATTTCTAATAATATCCCCCCTTTAAAGAAATATATTGAACTGTAGTGCAGTTAGTAATTTGCTTTCAAGCTATGCAGTAACCGCAGACTTTAAAAATCAATAACAGTGTTAACCCGCCAGACAATACAAAAGAAAGTACCCTGAAATCATGTAACTTGACGGAATATAAACAAAATCTAAATAGAATCTCTGATTTTATTTAAATCTTTTAATTGAGCAGCCAAACGTCAAACTTAATCTATTTAATGCTGATACTGTGATGGATATTTTGAAATTTTCTCTATTCAGGAAATAGGAAATATTGAATCTTATAGGCTTGAAATTTTATAATTGATTCCTTTTTCAGGAAATAAAAATTGATAATATATTTTTACATATTTTGGGGGGTTATATACGCGTTCTGTTCTTCGAATAACGGATCCGCATTCTTTAGGTTTTTTGAAAGATATAAAATATTGTTTGAAAAGGTTTATTGAATCTCTGTGTTTCAATCATACACATCTTGGTAGAAATGATTGTATTCCCACTGGACATTGGATAAAATACGCAGGTGAAGAAATTACTTTTCGTATTTTCCGGAAGAGTAAATCTCGCGCATGTTCTTTGACCAAATTTTCTACATTCTGTTTCTATGTAAAAATTTCAACTGTATGGTAAGCTGCAAAATTAAAGCTTCTGCATTCGTTATAAGGTGAACATTATAAAAAGAATACAAAATGGATGCAGCCAAATCGATATCTGCCTAAAATACAGTCTACTTAAATCCACTTGATACGATACACAAGACAGGTTGAAACGTTATGAAAAAAAATGAAGCTCTGTAATTTCTGCTCATTTGAACATTATGTATACGAGGAAAATGTTGAAAAAGGCGAAGCAGAGTAACGTTTGAAAAGCACTGTTGCAATTATTCGCCAATTTGCGAAGCCGTAATCTGTCAACTTACGAACAAATGCTTCACACAAAGCCAACGAATTTACCAGACACTTCGGGGAGACAAAAAAGAAAAAACAGGAAATTAATTAATTGAGTGCAATAATAATTGAAATTATATTTTAATACGTTTTTTCTAAATTAGATTTATAATTCACTTCTTTTAAAAGATGTGCAACTATGATCGGTCCTTTTCTAACTCATCATTAAATTTTTGCACATTCTTGTCAGAGAGAATCCATTTTTATTATCGGATTGGATAAACCTAAAGAAACTTTCATTTTTTGAAGTTCGTTAACATCAGGGATCAACTGTAATACTATTAGCTAAGAACAACAAAATGTTGCTTTTAATAATGAAAAACAACCCGTATGAATTGGTGTGAAATCTAGGAAAGGACATATTTGACATGAATTTAACATGAATTTTGCCGGCACTGCATTGTCAAAATATTGACAGAAGTTATGAATTACTTCGAATAATACTATTTCGCAACTGTGATGTTAACTGTCAGAAAGACATTAATTCTATAAATAAATCATGTTGTAGAGACATTGAGATATTTTGGAAGCAGCAGAGATAAAAAAAGCGAAATGACCTGGCCGGGACTCCAACCACGACCTCTCGAATACGTGCGTGCTGACCACTACACCACGAAGGCATGCTTACAAGGCGGGAGAAATACCTCATATACTCCCCCTTTTAAAGAACTACTGGGAATTAGAGGATCCATTCGCTAAATCCTGGTTGTGGAGGATCATCATCCTCTACTATTTTGTTAGAACGCCACTGTAAAGATATTAGGTATTTTCTGAAAGCGGGAAATGAGAAAAATGAGCAATTCCCTCGCCGAGACTCCAACCACGGACCCCTTGAATACGCGCCGAGCGTGCCGATCATGACACCATATATTAAAATTATATTTTAAACGGTTGATCAAAATTAAATAAAGGTATCAGTGAGGACCCTGTCTGGGATTATAATGCACCAAAACAAATGATAAAAAAGTTTTTAAATGAAAATGAGAAAAAAACACATTTGGATGGACTTAAAACTTAAATAATGTGTCGCAGGGTAATGTTAGAAAAGAGAATACTCCGAAAAAAATGTAGTCTTTTGATATACTTGTAATGCCTCAAAATCATACTCTTACTGCATATAGATAAACCGCTCAACAAGATTCCATTTCACAATAAGGCAATTAGTTAGAGCTTAAGGAATATAAACTTTTCTAACTCCCCCGGAAATATGAACATTGACTTATAGGCACTTCCCCGAGCAGAATTTCTCAGTGCAACACTAGTGCCCTTAAATTCCTCAACCAACTCTAATCAGAACGTTTCCTTTGCCAGAATGTACATTCAATGCTTTTAACATGAAGAAACTCGTCACCAAGCTTGCTTCACGCAGACAATTTATAGAATTCTATTTGCTCATTAGCATAAACTAGTTCCAAACTCCTAACAAACCTAAAGCGAGTTATCGCTATGTCTGAAATTAGCTGCAAAGTCTTGCAAAAGTATTTATTTAAAGACAAACGTTCGACATAAATGCACTTCCTTGCGCTAACAGAAATTAACAAACACTTGTGGCGATGTAAGCGAAAGAACTGTCAATTCAAGTTTAAAACGCAGACCAGCAGCCAAAACTACACAATTAAATTTAAATCCAAGCTGAAGGACACTAACAGGCGTATCAGTTTATATATTGGCAGCGAGTAACGCAAAGCCGAATAATTCCAAACTAATAAGAGATGACAGAACTAAAGTAAAGTGGTCTCGAGAGTCAGAAACACACCCTGTCTTACAACCCCAGCTTAAATACTTTCTAACTGATTTACATTCTGTTGAGGAAACGGAAAGGAGATGTCCTAATAAAGGCTGATATTATAAATACTGGTTAGTTTCAAATAATAACCTTATAAGCTGTTGTGTACCCAAACAAAAAGAGGTCAAATCTATATGTACTCAAAAGACATTGCATTGATTTGTAGGAATCTCTCTCAATATTTTCATCTCAAACTATTTGAAAGCCAAACTTTCGAGAAGGCCTTTCATTAAAACTACAACAACCGCTTTAAACCGCCGAGGATGGGATGTTGTTTTCTTTTCTCTCCCTAAGGTATGCAACAGCAGTTGATGTTTCTCTAAATGCATTGTATCAGTTTATTGCAGACAGCTTTTCTTAAAAGGCTAATAGAAGCTTCTTTGTTAGGAAGCAGACAGGATGTTATTTGAAATCTTCACACCTCTTTGTAAATGCGTTAATATACGGGGAAGGGAGGAAATGGACGGGACGGGTAATGAACGGGGTCGGGCGTTTCGGTATTTTAAGCACACCGGTTAGCGAAAACTTCGGTTCTCTAAGAATTAAAGATGATATTCTTAAATGCCGATGCGCATATATCGTTTCTTTGCAGTTTCTATAGGAAAAGTATTTATATGACATATTAAACTGCATCACAATTGGTAACTAGAAGAGCAACGACATTAGATTTCCATTGGCGATTATGAGGTCTAAATTCATTTACTTGGCAGTCTAGTTATACTGTTGCGAAGTGCAGCTATAAAAGAAACTAGTCTTCAAAAATAATTCCTCTACTCCATTTTTACGATAATTTTCTGATGTTTTAGTAACAGCTTTTACTTAAATTAGAAATGGTTAATATTGTCTGTGTGAATATTCGAGACATTTTGTTTTTTTCGTAGATTTATAACCTGCTTTTAAATGATAAACAATTTTTTATGTAAAAGATTTCTTCTAAATGATGCTTCGACTCCACGCAAAAAAAGGTTTTCACTCAATAAATACCGGAATTCCCGAATTCTAGGAACTGTACTTTGTATAAAACACTTGCCATGTACTTCAACCTTACACTGTTATTTATATTTGACAAATAAACTGGTCAAATCTGACTGGATATTAAATTTGTCTTCAAATCATCAAATGAAACTGTGTTTTAGGTTTCTTGTTTCATGAATAGATGGCGACAGTAACTTGACTTTTTTCCAGCCATTCTTATTTTATCATCATATACTATCTTCTTCATTAGCACTTAAAGAAGCTGAAGAAAATGTTGTGTATTTAAACCGTAAACTAGTCCTGTAAAATTTACAAAACATATGCTGCTTCTTGTTGCTTAACTTCTCCAATAACCCTTTATTAACTGAAAATAATTATCGCAGATGGCACAAATTCGTGCTTACAAATGCCAACACTTTTTTATCTTAGCTTAAAAAGTAACGAGTATCTTAAAATTGGAATTATGTTAGCCTAACGAATCTTTTATACGATAACGAAAGCGTAAGCAAGCTCTGACTCCTAAAAGTAGACTTAAACAAGTCTAATGGCAAGAAGCGCCCAACATCACAGAAATCTAATCCCTAGTAAATCGAAGATAGCAACATAGCCTTCAGGTAAGCAGGACACGCTCTAAATTCATCTTCCATAGCCTTTCCTTAAATAGTACGTTCTTTCTACCTCATTTGAATACACGCATGTTAACTCATTTACATTTTGGCAAAAGCTCGTGGGTTGAAAGCAAGAGACATAGGAAAAGTTGCTTCTAAATAAAATTAACTGTTTAGAAAATTAAATAAACACCCACGCTATTTTTCGTTAAATAAGAGAGAATAGTATCTCGAAGTTGTCTTAAATTTCAATCATTGAATTAGTCCACTTATTTTGTCCCAATATCTAATTTGCTCTTACTTGATAAGATGCAGGGAATTTTATAAACCATAAAGTTCATTTCAATGCAATAAATACCTTCATGATTATTACCTGCATTCATATAATAGTGATTCTGTAAGGAGTCAGCTGTCAAATGTGGATTACATGCGTATAACTGCCTGTCTTTTGTGCTTACGAATTCAATCGCTGTAGTAATTTCAGAGGAACTGTAATAAATTTTCGCACTTTTTAATCTGAAGTGTACTAAATTTTGCCAGTATTTATAATTGATCAAAATAGAAAAAAAAATCCGAATTATTTCCCCGTTTCAGAACTATGGAATGTAATTTGGGAGGCTAATATACAGATTAGTATACCTACATTATTATACTCAAGAGCTATTTTTCAAGTATCCATCTGGAATATTTTCTAATTCTTTCACTGCTTGAATTTAAAACGTAATTAATGGCAATGGTTTTAATAGTTTATATTATAGTTAACAATAGTTTCAATAAGATATAAAGAGGAAATAAAAAGAGGTAATTAATAGCAATGGTTCCAATAGTTTATTAAGTAAGCTTATATTGTAGAGACATTAGGTTATTACGAAGCAAGAGAGGTGAAAAATAAGCAACGCCTTCGCCGGGAATCGAACCACGGATCTCTCCGTTACGCGTCGAGCATGCAGACCACTACACCACGAATCGAAGCAGGAGACATGAAAAATGTGCAACGCCTTCGCCGGGAATCGAACCGCGGACCTCTGAAATACCGGCTCAGTGTGTTGACCATTACACCACGAAGGCACGCTAAGAATGTGGGAGATATACCTTATATACTTCCCTTTTTAAAGGGCGACTAGAGTTCGGGCGCACTGTAGAGACATTAGGTTAATTACAAGCAGAAGAGATGAAAAATATGCTTTGCCTTCGCCGGGAATCGAACCGCGGACCTCTGAAATACCGGCTCAGTGTGCTGACCATTACACCACGAAGGCACGCTAAGAATGTGGGAGATATACCTTATAATATAAGTGCGCTCTAAGGTCCAAAATGTGTTTTTTTATTTAATCTTATTTTATTGAAGTTCTTGTAACAAAAATTTATCGTTGCCATAAATGACTTTTCTTTTACTGGAGAACGGTAAGAACGACTAGTTAAAGTAACACACTGTAGCTTTCGCCAAACAGATAAGGAATTATGTTCTTTATCTAATGCTCATACTGATTACTGAAAGTAGCTTACCGTATTTATCCCGAGAAAGAAATTGAGTTCTCTTATTCCTTACAATAGATGTTTCTGCTTGCACATGCAGAAATGCGTCATCTATTTTGCAGTAGATGGAAAAAACAACATGAAAGGAAGTAAGATATAGCTACCTCCATATTTTGTCGTTTCTCTTTAGAAGAAAGGCTAAAATTAATACCTCTTTGTGGCTTACGAAGTACCCTTAGAGAAATTTTTCACGAAAACAAAAAGCGCAGATAACTATCTTACAATGATACTGATGGTATGACTGCAAAAAAAGTATCAGGAATGATTCCAATAAACAAAAAAACAATTCAATTTATTGGATAATATCTAACGTAGCCTCCTTAAAATAATCCACAGCGATTGCAATGCAGTAATGTCAAACTTTTTTATCCGTTCTTTCAAATGTCTTTTAATGTCAGCTTTGTGAGACCCTCCAGAAGTCGCAGCGAGTTTTCTTTATTGCATCAATAAAGCAAACCTGTGCCCAAGAAACGGCAGCTTTAACCGTGGAAATAAGAAACGTTGCCCAGTATCATATCAAATATTTATCTGATGTGGCAGGCATTTGTGGATATTTCTGAGCCTTATTTCATGAACTCACACACGCTAAAAATTCATGAAAGCACTGCAAGCATTGTGCATTATAGTGGTGCAAATTCTGTGATATAACTGTCTCCGGGTCATGTCATTTTCTACAAACAAATTTACGCAGACCCGAGACAACACTCAAAAGTACTTTTTGCTAACAGACTAGTCAGTTGACAAAACGGAAGTTTAGCTAAAAAACCTTCAGCACTTTATTTTTTGATCAAAGTAATGTTTTTGTTCTTACGCCCCTTTTCTACCGCTATTCATTCGAATGCTCAGGTTTTCGGTTTGAAAAGCGTAGAACCATGTTACAGCTTATTCCATAACCACACCTTAAATTCAGTTTTCTTGAAGTATGTCGAAGATTAACAACCCTTTCAAGAAGAACAGGAAAAAGGTATTCCCCCCCCAGGTATTGAATGCAAGTTTATTACGCACGAAACTTCAAGAATCATCAAACTTCTGGATAATAAGAAGCCTCCTGGTCTGAATCAGTAATATAACAATAAAATTAATTCAGTACTCTGTGACACTATTGTAAACCCTTATTTCTGCAGAACTACCCTAATATCAAATCACACTAACGTCATTCCATATTTTTCAGAACTCTGTTTAAAAAATGCATCGAACATTCGAGCTTACCGCGTACTTAAAAGAGAACCAAACTGTGTTACTTCGTAAACCAAATAAAAATCCAAACTCATTGCACCTCTTATTACTAGCTATCGAAGAAGTAATTAAATGAGCTTTGAAACGGCATTTCCATCATCACTTAGGAGCTAATAACAGTCTAAATCAAACTTAATACTGATTCTTCTCTCGACATCAGATGCACCAGAACCAGTTTTAAATTAATTGAGTAGAAATAATATCAATAATCATCACACTGAATTCTGTGCACTCATCAAAAAAGTGCATTCGATTCCCCATAGTGGTCTGAACTCTAAAGTCTTTTTAGCCGTACAGTGTTCCAGAAAAAGATTCTCCACTCTCTATTAGAGAGAGGCCAAGTATGGGTTTAAGCAGTAACAAAATCATCACAAGTATATAAACAAAAGATTGTCTGCAGATTCCATGACGATATGCAGACATCTTGAACTTCACCTTCAATAATACTTCTTCTGAGGACCAGCTTCCACACCTTAAAATTATTGCCTTTAATGACGAAGTTGTGTTCATTACTAATGATAAAATAGGATATTTGCTGCAAGAAAATTATATTCAAGAGTTAAATGCTTTCAATGCTTTTTGCAAACAGCGAAAATTACTACCGATTATTAAATCCGAAACAAAATCTGAAATAATGTACTGTTTCAAGTACCTTTATAGAAACTGACAAAACACCGTAAACCATAAACAAAACAACTGGAAACTCATAAAAAATGTTCAATATAAATACCGAATGAAGCCTTTTATGAATCAAGTAAGGCAAGGAAATAAATTGAAGCTCACCTTTGATAGACATTAATAAAAAGAAAATAATAATTGCAAAATTTCTCCAAAGAACGCAAGATGTGGCTGGGGAAATATAAACACATATACAGAAAACAATGTATTGCAGTATTTAAAATACAATAACACGCTGAACAAATATTAATTTAGAAGTCAAACAACAAAAATCAGCGTTATATTTCCAACTTTTCGCAGAACTAGTTTCAATGGTTTTACCGAACCATCAACCTCAGCTGCAAAAGCGCAAATGGCATTTTTTCAACTGAGGCCTTTTGCAGCTGAAGCGCAAATTCGAAACTAGTTTATCTAATCTATATTAATCTCTTATCAATTACAATAACTGGTTTTACAATACTTAAAACATTTACTTTTGATTTTTGCATTTTTGCGATTTAGTGTTTCCTGTGTTTAAAGAAAGGAGGACTGAAAATTCTATAGATTTTTTTTAAATTCTGAAAAATACTTTTTTAAATTCTGAAAAATACTTTTTTAAATTCTGAAAAATACTTTTTCAATAATGTTTTTAAATTGAATTTTCGTTGCTTAGAGATGTAATATGGAGAGTCATCTTTTTATAATTTATAGTGAATTATTACTTTATTACTTTGCAGCTTTAGCGCGAGTCTTAGGCTTATTAATTTACTTTTGATTACTTTCATTAGATATATACACAAAACTACAAAACTACTTGTGTACTAATATATGTATATATACACTCTATATATGTATTTATTAGTACACATGTAGTTTTGTGTATATATATACACACAAACTACTTGTGTATTGTTTTAGTGATTCCTATAGTTTTACTTCTTTCTTTATTCTGCAATTATCTTCTTCAAATATAAACCTCTTGTTTTTGATTTTTGGTGCATATATTAGTCCACCTTCGGGGCGAGAGCGTACAAAATGTCTACGAGTTTTATTTTTATTTCTTTTATTTTCGTATATATATAACAATATATATATACGAAATAATTGTGTGTGTGTGTGTGTGTGTGTATTTTCCTCCATTGTCTGTTCTTAAACCTTTTTTTAAGACTCTTCTTTCCTAATTCGTTCTTTGTTATGGTTACAAATTGCTTAAACTTGGAGATAGCTTCATCCTTTGTAGCTAGCCAGGAGACACGTGTGTATCTCGAATAATCGTTCATGAATATTATGAAGTATTTCTTTACTTCTAATGATGTCTTACTAGTCGGTTCACAAATGGCCAAATGCATCATGTTGTGAATTGATTTTGCCCTGCAGTTGTTTAGCTGGGATACGAAATTTAGATATTTTGCTTCTGATTCAACATTCGTATTCTTTAAATTTCTTATTCCGTTGCTGAGGTAAGCATTCTTGAGCCTCTTGATTGCTTCATAATTTCTATGCCGTAGGTGCCAAAGATCCATGCTTTCTATACCAAAGATCCTTGCTATTTTCATTTCTTTTTGTAACTGCAGTTTGGTCTCTTTTGTTTTGCGATTCGGTTTCCTTCTAAAGTTCTACTGTCCTTAACACTATGCCTCAACTTGGACGGTAGCGGAAACAGTAGAATCAAGCTTAAGAATTTAAGATGTTCACAAATAGTAGAATTACACTACAGGGCTCATATAATCCTGTAGCCTACATCGCGTAAATGAGTCTAGTCGCAGCAAGATAATAGCTATTAAGCCACGCCAAACCAGCAGTAACTGCTAAACAGAAGTTTGCGTATAAGCACGCACGGCAATTTCCCGGAATCTCTCTCTCTCTACTGGAACGTCGATATTTAACTTATTCTTCTACTGGTAGAATTTGCATTTCTTACGCACGCTACCAAATTTAAATATTCTGGCACTGACAATAAGGGGAATGAAGGATTATAGGAAAGTAACTTAAAATTAACTGGTTGTTTAAAATAAATATAAATCCCTACAACCTTATATAAATTTGCATCTGTTTTAGCGATTCCTATGGTTTTACTTCCTTCTTTATTCTGCAAGTATCTTCTTCGAACTAAATGAATTGAACTATAAATCTCTTGTTTTTTATTTTTGTGCATATATTAGTCCACCTTCGAGGCGAGAGTGTATAAAATGTCTATGAGTTTCATTTTTATTTCTTTATTTTCGTCGTCCATGTAGTACAATTATCCTTCATCGATAAATTTGAACTACATCTGAGCACCATCAGCAATTGTTATTTGTTCCGTTCTTCTTCAGTCTAATTTTTTGAAAACGTTTGTTTTATCGTCATATGACGTGTAGCTACTGAATCAACTGAGCAATGTGAGTTTAGAAACCTTCTTTCTTTTGTAACTTTGAATATATAATTATCAATCTTCTAAAATTCCTTATTTTTATTTTCATCTTCCTGTGTATAGTCGTTTACAATATTTTTATCTTTTTTGCTTATTGTCATAAGGCCCTTCCTTCACATGCTTTTTCTTTTTGAAAAACAGACTACTTTTGTCTTTTTCTTTGTAGTTACTTTTGAATCTATA
>KK119681.1:31992-43141 GCA_000611955.2 Stegodyphus mimosarum
TGTATATTCCTTCCAGTTTTAATGAAACTAAAGTATATAATCTCTGAATTAATCTATATTGCCCTCATATGCAATTCTGCAATGCGATAGTTTTGTTTAATCACAGATCAAAATTTCAGCAAAGAACCAACACTATAAATATAGCTGCTGCTAAATGCGCAATTTTTTTCATTCTTTCATCTTACTCTTCTAGCACTTCTCATTCGCCGCTCTGTTTCATTTATTGTCTGAAGATGTGAATAGCTTTAGAAAATTGTGGCGTGCATAATCACTCTCCTAATAATGATGTGTGAATCAATATGGCTTGTTTTAGAATCGCTTTATTCAGAAATAATATTTGTATTATGTTGAATTTGGTCATGTCTGTGTGTGAATCTCATCTTATGTACTTACGTAACTATGTACTAATTATCAAGGTATTTACAGAATTTATTACAGTTCAATTAGCCGAGGAGAACTGAATCTGTGCCATGTCTATCAATTTATTTTCGACATGGCTAATGAAACATCTCTTGCATTTATCGGCAATAAAAACTTTACTTACTTGAGGTTTCATAAGTGCTTCAATGACGTGGTCAACCAACAGTACTTCAAAGCTTACTTGTAGTCCTTTGAAAAATTATCAGAGTTTAAAGGTTTAAGTATTACAGGCATGAGTTGTGTTTGCAAGAAGTGTTGATATCAAAAATTAGCTGAGTTGATTTAACCATAAATTTCGTATGATTAGTTATCCCGCATGTGTGTCTGGCGAAATTGAACGCAATTCAGATATGTAAAATGATATATAAAATTTTTTCCCTCAGTGTTTCTGCTCTAAAACTCTACAATTCGGATTTCGTTGTACAATTTATTCAAATAATTAATGCAATTAAAATGCTTTGATAATTATAGAATAAAAAGTATGAATCATATAAAATAATTTGAAATTTGGATATGTTATGATGTTTTTCTTATAATACAGAATTTTAAAAATATTTAAATGTTTTATGAAGATCAGGCTGAAATTTTATACTACTACGAATTTGAAATTTAGTAATTTGTTTCCTTAAATTAGTAACTAATTTTAAACATCTGTGGTTATTTTTTTAGGAAAGGCTGTAGAGTCATTATGTTTTTTAGAAGCCAGAGAGATGAAAAATAAGCATTGCCCTCGACGGGACTCGAACCACGGTCCTCTCAAATACGCATTGGGTTTACTGTCCACTCTACCGCGAAGGCATAGGAAGAAGGTGGAAGAAATACCTTAGATACTCCCCCTTTTAAAGGGCGACTGTGTATCAGGGGACGCAGTCGCCTAATCCTGGTGGTGGAGAATCATCATTCACCACCTTTTAGTTCGGACGCCACTTGTAGAGCCATTAGGTTTCTTAAAAGCCGGAGAGATGAAAAATAAGCAATGTCCTAATTTCGGGACACGAACTACGGACCTGTTGAAGCGGCGTCGAGTGTGCTGACCACTACACCACGAAGGCATGCAAAGAAGGCGGGAGAAAAACTTTTTAAGATTATTAAACATCACTGTAGTAATAATTTGAAATCTGTATTATTTTATAAGAATTTGCAATTATTCAATATTTTTGAAACAATTTTGAGAATAAAGTAAATATGAATATAAAAACAAATACATAATTTTAAATATTAGTTTAGAAAAATGTAATAAAAAGTTTGTTTTTAAGTGTTAATATTAAAAAAAATAGAAAAAATAGAAAACTGCAGTTTTGAATAGTGCTAAGATGAATATAAAAACACTACTGACTTAAGAAACTGAATGATTATGCTAAAGGTGATTATGGCTAATGTAATCGAAAAGTAAAATTATTAGAAAATTTAATAATCCCTGAATGTTATAATGAAACAACAATTTCAGCCGAAGACAGTACGTTGAGGTTCAAAAACAGAGATCTGTTTTTGCCTCTGTATAGTTGTCCCTTTTACCTTTCTCATACAAGATAAACTTTGAAGTTTCTACCTTATGAAAAATATTAATTTTTTGTATACAATTATTATTTTCATTAATTTTTTATATATAATGTCGTGTGTTTTTAGTTTTTTAATATAATGGATTGTTTAATGCAGCTCAGAAAGGCCACTTACGTTATATAACGAACAAAAGCCTTTATATGTAACTGCCGGAGCACTACTTAACCATTGGTGAAAATAAGCGCATCAATAGATAAAGTGGATATGCTTAATTGATAGATATGTTCCTATTTGTGAAAAGCTATGGGACCTTAGAGTTTTGCGTAAAGTAAGGTCATTAGAAATGTAATAATAATAATAAAAAAATCGTAATTACAGTCCTATTACTACAAAGTATATTAGAATGCAATTTGTTATAACACAACTTAGTCATGTTATAAAATTTTGAAATTTATTTTGATAATTCAAAATAGCTTTGCTGCCTCCAAGCCTTTTTCTCTTTGATGGGGAGAATACGTAAGGTATAAAATATGAAAGAAAATCACTAACTTAATTTGGCAACAGTCCGTTTCATTCTTCATTTTAATTTGGCTAATTTCCCTTCCTGACTAAATGAACATAAAGTGCGTCATCTCAAAACTAATCTATCATACTATGCTGTGTGTCTTGCAATGTGACAATCCTGTACGGCAATCGTATCCAAACACAGATAAAAATTTCCGCAAATAACCAAATTGATAAATATCGCTGCTACTAAATTCGCAGTTATTTCCTTTCGCAATTTCCTCTTACTCTACAGCAATGTTCTGTTTCTTTCAATGTCAAAAAATGTCAATAGCTGTACAAAATTGTGGAAGCTTGTCGCACCTGTAATAATGATGTGTTAATCAATATGGCAGGATTGTTTATCCAGCAAATAAAGTTACTTTGATTTCGCTCACGTCTGTCTGGGAATATCATCTTATATATCTACTCAGCTATTTTCTTATTATCAAGGTTATATACTGTATTTATTACATATAAATATACACTTCCAAGAAATGCCCATATTATTGGCATAATACTATTATTTTTCTTTCAAACACAAATGTAAATATTTAAATAATGTATAAGAACCGACTCATCATAGAACTGAATCGAATTGCACGTGTTTAAAAAGGAAATTTTAGTGTGTGAATGTCTAATGGCAATTATATCCAGCAAAAGGCACGCCGAGCACAACAAAGAATAAAATGCCTGTAAAAAGCTTGCTGAATGTAACTGCCATCATCATCGGCAAATATCTGATATCTAGCGTTATAGGGCCAGTATGGAAAGCATTTATGTAAAAATCATTCATACGACTCTAAATATCATAGCATCGGGTAACATACTGCAGCATTACCAATGATGCTGGTGGATGTATGTATTACCGTAAGCACCCCATCATGTATCTAAGGGATTCTCGAAATGAAAAATCGCAGGATTCAAGTTCTGGATATATGGGTGATATTTCATATCGAAAATGGCCACTTATTGTTCCATTTTCTCCTAACCTTGAGAACAACATTGTAAGAATGTAAGCTTATGCTGTATCGTGAATGAATGTCAAAAATTCAGTGCTTGCCTTTCTTTCAACTTATGAGAAATATTTTTTCATAGCAGATTAGTTTAAGGCTGATATGTGGCAGTGGTAATTCAGAAACATAACAATACAATTCAGGATTCAAAGTTGAAGACAACCTAGCGGATACAATAGTAATAACAAACTTTATAAAAGAATAAAAAAAGACATTTTTTTAATTCCTTTGCTAATTGCATTTTCGAATTGAAATTTGATCGAAATACAATTTTATATTAATTTTTATTTTAATGTGTTAATCGCAGATGTGTTATTAGTCTTTACCTTTCGCTTTGTCCATATCACTTTTCAAATAAAATTATGCTAATATCAACTGTCATTGCCATGTGCTAGTTTTAAAGAAACAATATATCGTATATAAAGTATATGGCAACAAAAACAAATACATGTTGTCAGCAAATGTCCTTCCCGTGTATTATTTTTAGAAATAATATAGCAAGCAGAAAAATAAAAATATGACAAAACGTAACCCTTTATTGGGAACTCTATATTGTTTTTTAATATCTTCTGAGTTTGCTATTGAATATTATGTACGTAAGTGCGAAGGAACTGATGTACAATCAATAAAGTTAAAATACCAAAACGCTATTAATAAAAAGAAATAAATTATTGTGTAATGTCATTTAACTAAGAAAAATGAATATTGATATGATGAAATGAGAGAACACTGAAAACAAATAATGGCAAAACTAAACGTTGCATCTGAAATCCTAAACATGAGCTGCTTTTATATATTTCGTGATTTCATAGTTGAATTTCAAGTTGCATAACTGTCAAGAAAGTAATGTTTAATAGAAATTTAAAAAAACAATAACTAAAATTAAACTACCAAAAGGCTAGGAATAAAAAGACAAAAATAACTGTATAAGGTCATTTAACTAAGCAAAATGAATACTGGTATTATGAACAGAGAAAAGACTGAAAAACATAATGGCTAAACTTACATTGATTCTGGAATTATAAACATAAGCTGCTTTTAAATATTTCGTGATTTTGTAGTTGAGTTACAAGGGGCGTAACTGTGGAGAAATTAATGTTCAATAGAATTTTAAAAAAGGCAAAAAACATTTCTTAGATCATCTTATTAAAAAAAAACTGAACATTGAAAGTAAACTGAGATAAGGTAAAAAAAAATAGAAAATACGTGGCAACATTTAACACTCTAACCGGAGTACTAAGTATATTCTGATATTGAAAATTTTATGATTTTACTGTTGAATTTCATGTGGCATAAGTACAAAGAAAGCGATGTTTAATAATAAAGCTGAAAAGACAAAGAATATTGTGTTAGAAAGAGTGAGTCTAAGAGCAGATTGGTAAAATGCGAGCTTATCAAAACAGTAAAAAACCTTAACAAATCCTCTGGTGTAGCAACAAATTTTGAATCTTTTCAGTTACTTCATTTTTTTTATATTTATTTACTTGTTTATTTTCATTACTTGATACTTATAGATAACCATGCACTGAGAGTCATAATTTACACGCATAATATTAGTTATGTATGAAATGTCATGCATTTTGCTAGCGTTATTGAACATGAGAAAACATGAATTAAACACCAATACATGCAAAACATATATAAACATGAAATGAATTACTTATTCCTAAAATAAGTAACATCTGCATATAAGAAAAGAATTTTTTTAACACTTCGTATCGAATACTAAGTCTAAAATACGAGATTTTCTTCAATTTAATACTTAATATTGGTTTATTAAATTTATTCGAATGAAACACAGAAGCAAATTGCGAAAATATTTAATTAAAGAAATATAACTCCCTTAGAATAATGAGTATTATTTCGTTCTAAACACGAAACTTAATGGACCCTTTACTAAAAGCCCCTAATCAAACACTTCATCGAAAAAAAGTAGCTGAATTATATTTCAAATCTAAAAGTGTATTAGTTGTGTGGAAAATCCCATCATGTATCTGAAGGATCTTATTTTGATAAAAGCAGAAACATCTCTAGGTTGGATAGCGTATAGCACTATCGATCAATGTCTGGAATTACAAGAGTAGACCCACCCTAAGTATGTCAGTTCTTGGAAAATATTTATAAAGAAACAGGAAAAAAAGTCGTAAAATGCTGATAAATCGGCCACAGCCGTATCAAATGATAAACTGGTAAAAATCCTAAAAGGTTTTCCAGACTGAAATGAGACTGCAGGGTGATTTAAAGAGACCTTTAGCGATACTAAGACTTTTCTTGAGATCACATTTTCTGGTGATTTCGAACAGGAAGTGGATAATTCAGCTTCTCTTTTTCTTTTTCTGTTTATGTTTTAGAAACTTTCCAAGGGAATTTGGTGCATGAAGTGATGCTATTTCATTCTTCGAGTAAGGTTGTGTACCATTAGAGAATAATTAATGTTAACCTGTTTTTCTACCTTGTACTGCTTTTGCGAATAATGAAATTCAGTACACAATGAATGAAATTATAAATACCATAGATTGTGCAAATTTGAATAAATACTGAACAATTTTCTAAAGAGGCAAGTTAATAAAATTTATTTTTATCACAAGAAATATAATAAAACGCTGTATGTTTCCTCAAAGATAGTCTTACAATATCACAGTACCAAGCAATATAATCAGTAGCTATATTTTAATCTACTAAGTAAACAACAACTGAAATGAGAAGTTTCTCTCCTGATTTTTTAAAGCTTTTTAATCGTCGCGAGAACGTTCTGGTAATTTCTGCTTCTCGAGATTTCTGAAAAGCAAAAGAGTAGAATAACGGTTACAGCTGACACAGAAGTCAATTACATTTATTCAATTTAAATATAAATTACGAGATATCTATTTATTAAATGTTAAATGCTCGTACTCCTGTATTCTTACTTTTGCAGCGTAACTTTCTCTTAAAATATGCCTCGTGCTGCATTGCACGGGGATATAAAACAATTTTAATTATGATTCTACTAAAAATATCTAACTCAATACAAAATCCGTAGCAGTATGTATTTTTCTTGCACTGCGAAAAAGCAACGATACCTAGACTCATCAAATTTTGAATAACATAGTACTGCACCCTAACATGGGCAAATGGAAGCCCGAATTTGAATTTCGAATTTGTTTTATAATCTGTTTCCTATTTGTGAAATTTTAACGAAATTTTCAATAAAAAACTAAAAGATTTCAAACTCAGCATTGGCAACACTGTAAGGAATAAATAATATCTCCTGAATCTGTCGGAAGTTCTAAAGATACGCCGTTTTTAAATATTTTTACCCCAAAGGGGCCTAATTTTTAACTCATATGTTCTCGATACGTGTATGTGTTTGTCAATAAAATAAACACGCGTTTGAGCGCAATGTAATATACGAAATCCTTCATTTATTATTATTATTATTTTTTATTCTGTATTTTGCTTTACCATAGATCTGTGCATGGTACTTTCTTAGATAATATTTAATCATATGCATTTTAAATTTTTATATGTGAACTTCGAGTATTGTTTTATAATAAATCGATTTTCTGTAGACAGAGCCATTGGAATTTTGGATATAGTTTAGGAACAGTACAAATGCTAGGGCTTTCATAAGCCGGTATTTGGCAACAAGGGTTTACCCGCAAAATGGAGCAATTTGTCATTAATTTCGCAACATCGGAGACAGTTTCAGAAGTAAAAGTTTTGACAGCCAAGGATACCACGACTATTCTTCCTCAAATATTCTGATACTACATTTATGTTTGCTGTGGTATAAACAGGACCCTGCCAGACGTCGCTACACAATCAAAGTTTGCAGCAGTGGAGTTAAATGCTGTTGAGTATTCAGCTCATTGATGTTCAGAAAATAATTAAATTACATTAATCAAGATAAGATAGTGTTAAAATAAAATAAAGAGTTAAATTGTTAAAAAATGCATTTATTGCTTTAAATCTCTGTTCAGCAATTACAGCCTCGTTAAATGTGTAAAGAGTAACTTACATAGAGCAACTTTATGGAAGGTAAAAGTAATTTTATGAAAGAACTGTGAAATTTGTTTATTTACAAAGCTGCATGGACGACTGAGCACCTACAGGTGACAGTGCGACTTTGTTCCGTCCCCCTTTCCCCCCCCCCCCGGAGAGAGCATCCTGGAGGAGGACGGGTCAAATTGTCTCTACTCCTCTTCCCACAACCTTTCGAGAGAACTTTTCAAGCTCCCCACATATTTAGAATGTCCCCATGCCGCAAAGACACTATACGTTTACAAACACGTATTTTCCGGGATTCCATGCCTTCTCCGGGATTCGAACCCGGATCCATCGGCAAGGCAGTTAGAGTCGCTAATCACTGTCCCGGTTTGCGGTTAAATGTCTTATGTTTACCGCAATGGTAATGCTTGCCATTTCTTGCAGATAGAAACGTAGGCAGCGTAACATAATGGTCAAAAATATTAAAATATGTCTGTAAAATTCTGAAAGAATACTATGATTCAGTAGTAAGCAGCTAAATAAACATTACGCTAATGTATTAAATTTTAATTTATTAGTTACACTGTAGAGACATTAGGTTATTTCGAAGCAGGAGACATGAAAAATGAGCAACGCCTTCGCCGGGAATCCAACCACGGACCTCTCGGTTACGCGTCACGCATGCAGACCACTACACCACGAACGCATGCGAAGAAGGCGGGAGAAATACCTTATAACATTTATAAAATAATCAAATTCTGATAATGCTATCGCGCTGTTGTATGTGAATATGATTATTTAAAGGGATTGCATTTTGTTACATTATATTTCAAATGCATGATTTTTCTCCTACAGTATGATTTCTGCTGTGTGGAGATTGATTTTAAGTTCAAGAAAGGCACAACATTAATTTTAAAATCGTTGAAAATAATAAAATAATTAAGGAATTATATTATAATAAAAATTTGAAAATGATAGATTAAAAGTATTTTCGCAATTGGAAGTCCCTAAAAATCAGTCAAAGTGGCAAAAATAACCACGGAAACAAAAGTCAAGGTCAAAATATTACCCTTATCATAGGCTTCGTAAAGTTCCGAAAATCAGCTCTACGCTGCTTCAGTTTGCTCTTTCGAGAGTCGCAAGCATTTACAGTACAGTTAACACATTCTTAGAGGTAAGCAATAATTGGCCCCGTTTTCCAATATACAGAACTCCAGCATAACATGCTGAGATTAGAACTCTTCAATACCGTTTTCCTACTTCTACGGCGGACTTAAATGGAAATATTATAGAAGAGATAGTTTCTGTGATCGCATGCTAGTATAAATATTTGGAAGGACGCAATCACCTGAAGCGGACAGTTTGGAATGTATCCAATTATGTCGAAATATAGCTGACATCTCCCAAATTATCCTGTTATATAGCGTTTGCAATTAATTTCGCATAATTACAGTGCTTTTCCATTAAATTATTGCATACCCTTAGAAAATTGCATGGAGTCACTAACCGTTTCAATCCGTTAAATTCGTAGCTAAGAATATCCATCTGTCTCTTATCCATTTTAATGCGGATTGTACTGACGTAAATATATTTAAGTATGTGTTTCAACTGCAAGATTATTATTTGAATATTAATTTGGAGTTAATATTCTTAACGCAAAGCTAATTTCAATTATCCGGATTCGCTTTATGGAATAGAATCCAATTATTTGTTGCAATGCAAAAAGTTAAATGCAGTTTAGTTAGTTGGGTCATGATTGTTTTAGTTAATAATATTGTAAGGTATATTTTAATTTTATAACAGTTATTTTAATTTAATGCCTCTTTCCTATCTCTTCTAGTTTCAACTTACAACTCCTTATCAGAATGAGGTTTTCGAATTGCGTTAAATGCAAATGAGAAGGCGAATAGTGTTTAAGTAAAGTGTAACAGACTTCGACAGAGAGAAGGAGGGTTCCTAAGTAGCGCGCGTTTGCCTTTGGGCTAAGTGTCTCGTATTATGTTCCTTTTGATAGTTTGCTGGCTAGTTTACTATTGTAGGATGGCATCGTCTATTATAAACGCTGCAGGCTGTGTGAAAGAACTTTTTTTGTGCAGACAAGTCTGCCATTAATAGGATGACGCGATTAAAAGATATTTGCATGTAAAAGATGGTAACCTCTCTTCATCCGTAAAAAATCTCATCTATTTAATTCTACGCATGTAATCATTTTGCACTTTATGGCACCTATTCGTGTCCCGTTAAATTTTCGAGTTTTTCATTAATCGGGTTAGTCATTGAGAGCCCCTAGATAACCATCTCTGAAGTAGATCACATGAATCATACTCCTAGTTAGTAAGTACCGATCCCGCAATATTAGGTGTCAACTAGTTTAGAATTGTGTTAACTTCGACTAAATCTCTTTCGTTAGTCATTAGTTAGTTCTTATTTGTTACATTTTGTGTTCACGCCCAAGTGGAGGCTTTGTTGTATGCCCTATAAAGGGGGCCGACTGTTAATCTTATTTTGAGCAAATAAAAGGTAATTAACTCTTCTTGAATTTACATTTCTATTCTTGGACTTAATCGACTATTCGCTTAGCAGTTCACTAGGCTCCTCGGCACTTAATCTGACAGAATAAAGGTAGCTACGCTACAATATAGTAAATTAACTGATTTAATAAGCTAACCCCACTAAATATTTTAGAGACATTTATTAAAGAAATTCGAAATAAAATTATATAAGCTGAAATCTACGCTTCAGTAAGTAAGATTACAAAATTTGGAACGTTTAATTACATCTCTAGCAGTTTCAGTTCAGTTATTTTATTAAAGGCATTTAAAATGATGCCTGCTCCTCATAAAACCAACGGCTACTAAAAAAACAAAAACCCGACTAGTGAAAAGGTACTTAGTTGTTTACTTTCAGAACTCAGTGAATTTTACCTCGTAAGGAAGGTGACATAAAAATAACTTTGCATGCGTAGAAACAACTAAAAAATTTCGTTTCCTTGCGCCTCTGATTGGAATTCATGCCACTAGTGCAGCCACACCAGAACGTCAAAACGCAAGGGCAGCACGAGATTGGTAATACTAGGCGCAAGAAGCCTAGACCAGGCTCTGCGGAGCATATTAAGTAGTTTTTAACAGTAAGATATTTAACAGACGATTTTACTGTTCTTTTTATAGTGTCATTCGCCGGGATTCGAACCTCGGAGGAACTGTCAGTTGCGACAGAGACTTTACCACTTGGCCGTTGGTGGACTGAAAACGTCAGGAATCAATTAAGAAGAAAGTTCGACTTGAATATTTTATTGTACCGACCAAACCAAAATTTAATTTCAGCTTGTCCTCAAAACTAAGGGAAGTACGAAAATTATCAGTAATAATTTTACCCAAAAAATTATCCATCACGGACATACTTCCCTTACGCATTTGGCGAGAACTGAATTAGTATTTCTCCATATTCTACTCGTATACCTTCTTTTATCACTGATCACGTGACAGAATAGGCATGTGTTTTCAAAGTTATTGCTTTCAAGTGAAACGTCATTTACCAGAAACTGTGGAAAAGAGATACAGAAATGCTTTTTCACACAATAAAAATCTTATGGCCTTGCTTTAAATATTCATAATATGCTCAAAGGGGTGGCTGAATAAATAAATATACAATACCTTTTCTTTTCTTAAACATTTGAATTGAATTTATATATATATATATAATAA
>KK119681.1:43184-94684 GCA_000611955.2 Stegodyphus mimosarum
TGAAAGTTTTTTTAAATATTTTTTTATTGTCTCCGAAGTCTTCAAAGTAATGAAAATATTCTAATAAAATATTTCATGTTTTTTTTTTTCCCAAAAGTATTTTTACCAACAGTCAGATCTGAAAATCCGTTTGTTTGAAAAGTCTTTTTTTTTTTTTTTTTTTTTTTTTTTTTTTATTGCACATTTTGCGATATACGTATACATATATATGAGATAATTTAATTTTTAACCTTAAAGCTAACACAGTAGCCGTCATCCACGTCGGCCAAATATTTCTTTTACTGTTGGTATCATACTGTTACGTTTTTCTCTTTTCCTTCTTTACGTACGGACGTTAAAGGGTTCGTGGATTTGGAGTGAATAACGACGACGACACTTGATGGAGTATCGACACACACTTTATTGGCCAGTATTTTTCAAGACAGCTCCAGAAACACGTTTACAGTCGTCGAATAGCTACTATAAACAAGCTGAAACAATCAGCGACACACCCTTCAGACTCTTAGGCTATAACGGTGAAGACAGCTTCATGGCAAAGCACCAGACTAAAGTTCCCGACTCTGCTGGGTCGTTCTCGGAACCCCACGTACTCTCGAGTTTCTCGACGATAAACTAGAGTACAGCTCCCGACTGGGTTCGGTCTTTCTCGGAGCTCAACACACTCTAAGATAAAACTCGATAATGCCAAAACTCGGGATACACTAAGAGACTCGCTTGATGCACTCGACGACCAACTCTGAACTGGACTGCGCACTGACTTCGTACTGATTCGCTGTCGCATTGATTCCTCTCGGCGTACCAGCATGATTTATATAGCTTGTGTTCGAGAACATTCTGGGCTAAACCAGTAAGAATTTGTTCCCGAAAGTTCTCCATCCGCCTATGACATATCGCCAATTTTGTCGCCAAATTGGCAACCCTGCATTCCCTTGCTGTTTTATGGCAACCCTAAACCTGCTTTGCGGGGAAGCTATCTTACCACGCCTGGACATTTCGCAACAATATTTTAATGTAGCCACGACTAACTTTGCACAAAACGTTCGTCCCTACCTGAAAAATGGTATTTTTGCACTTTGTCGAATATTTGAAGGAGCATCTGCGAACAGCATTTTTCAAAGCCCAGAGAAGCGAAAAAAGATATAAGTGGCTTCCAAATAAAAATTTCGCAAAGTTATATTGCTGCTTTTAATACAACTTTCTAATTTTAGGATTTCAAATTTTAATATAGTGATTGACTGACACTTTCTGTAATATCTGACATTTGTCTGTAATTTTTATGCACTTTTGGTCTGAGTTATTTAACAATCACGCGAAGACGATGAATTTTGAAATGATGTATTTTAGAGCGCTTTATTATGCGGAGTTACTATGGGGATGAAAAGGCAAAATAATCAATTAAAAAAGAAAACTAATTATTTTTTCATTTGCATGCATGTGTGTTTGTGCTTAATTCGTATGTAAGTTCTGTATATGTACACACACAAACATATATATATGCACTTTTGGTGTTGTTACGAAAGGAATTTTATTGATCGCTGGATCATATTTTTTTTATTTAGTTAGGTATTCTCTCCCTCCTTTCAGCATGCCTTCGTGGTGTAACGGTTAGCACACTCGGCGCATATTCAAGATGTCCACGGTTCGAGCCCCGGCGAGGGCATTGCTAATTTTTCATGTCTCCTGCTTCAAAATAACCTGATATCTCTACAACGTTTGTAAATAATCCCCAAAAATATATATAAAAATATTAATAAGCAAATAATTATAAATAATTTCACCTTTGTTTCTGTACTAAAATATAGGGATCTGTGCTAGATTCTGTGACACAGTAAATGCGTTCCTTAGATTTTATGAGTTTTAGGATATGCTCTTATTTTGTAATCGTTAATCTTGTTATATTCCAGATGCTCCCATCTGCAGTTCAGGTCTGAGACGAGTATACGGCGTGGGTCGGCACGAAACAGTAAGAGTTCTTTGTGAATTGGAAGCTGATCCTCCTAATCTTGAGTTTCATTGGAGGTTCAATGTATCTGAAAGAAGTCTGGATATAGCGAGTTTCACAGCGAATGGGAAAGAAAGTGTTGCTACATATGTTCCTCATAATGATGATGAATATGGTACTTTATCATGTTGGGCTACCAATGAAGTAGGATGGCAGAAAGAGCCTTGCATGTTTTCTATAGTGCCAGCAGGTATGTTTCTTGAAAATTCTATATTTATATTTTCTAAATAAGCTTCATTTTCTGCTACGGTTTCTGTTTTGTGAAATTTATATAATGTAAGAATTTGGGTAGTTGACTGTGAACATGAGTAGAGACATAATTATCTAAATTAAGAAAACACATTTAATTCTTCGGAAAAAATATGTTCGCAAATGAAAGTAATGTATTATGCAGCAAAGAATGTTATGTTCTTAAACCTACAAATATATCATATTCGCACATATACAGAGTGCTAAGTAAATATCTGGTAAAAATGTAAAATCCGGTAAAAAGGAGCGAAATAAATCTATTTTGTAATGGAATGCATTTGCTCAAATGGCGAGTTGAGGTGGCACGCAGTGCTAGAGAATTGAAGATGAAAGCTTTTTGCAGGCGTAAATTGTTATTCCGTGTGGATTTCGGGTTGTATATATCGTTACTCGAAAGCTAGTTCGCCGATATGCATTTTATCTGTAGGGCTGCAGATGGAAAAAGGTCAGTTGCTCAGAGGAAGTAAAGGTACAAGTTAAAGTAAGGCCGAACTCTGTGCATACTCTTAGTCCTGTTAGGTACCGCTGGGCCTTGCTAACTGCTAAAATTCTGTCCCAAATTGGAACTCGAAGAAAGGACACCCCTGGGGCGGTTCGAGTGTTTCCCTCCCCTTTTTTCCTACCACTAGCCTCTTGAGGGGACTTTGGCTCACCATGTATTTGTGTGCCCTCTTGTCGCACAGACACTGTACGCCTGCACATCTCCGTACGGTCTTCGAGATTCGAACCAGAACCCTTCGGTACAGCAATCAAAGTCACTAAACATTATTCTATCAAAACGGCTCAAAAGAGGTATGTGGGAATTGTTCATCATACTTCTTTTCAGCCCCATTTCAGCAGCAGCCCCGTAAATAAGTTGCATGTCGACGAGCTTGGCGTTCCCGTAGCGATGCATACCATTCGAAGTATACAGTTGAAATGATAATTTATGAAAGCTAAACGCCTTTTCTTCCGTTCACAGCACAGCACTGAAACGAGCCATTTTGGCGTTCGCATTTCATCACAAAATCTGCTTATTTCACTCTTCTCTTTCTTTGTCACATTTCTGTACATATTTCCTAAACATCTGCATTTCTTCAAAAAATCAGAAAAATTTGAATTAAAACATTTTGAAGTATACGTCTGTAAATGTGCGTAGTTATTAATTATGAGCTAATAATAGATAATTTAACAGGCCCCATAATTATCCTTCGCTCATGCTTTTCTAGAGCAGAGATCTGCGAAATTTAATATTTCTTACTCATACTTGTACTGCTGTTGTGATTTTCTTAACGCGATACAACATATATATTAATACCATATGAATATTACGTGATCATTAACATAACCACAATAACGAATTGCAATTAATCTATTCTTGTGTCTCCTTGTTAAGTAATTATTGCTGCTATTCTTCTTTATAAAGCTTTAAGAAAGTAAAATAAACTTCAGAACTATTTTCCAAATACCATTAGCATTCTCATGTAAAATATAATTTTATCACTGAAGAGAGAACAACCTAATTACCTTTAACGGAATCGTATTTAAAGCAATTTTTTGTTTCTTCTTTTTTTTCTTTTTCTTTTCTTCTTCTTCTTCTTCTTTTTTTTTTTTTTTTTTTTTTTTTTTTTTTTTTTTTTTTTAATCAGAGGACGTTAGCTGTCTTGATTTTCACATTTCACAGCATCGAATTAATGCGCAATTTTTCACGAGCGAAATTTTAAGAATATATGCTAATTAATTAAAAATTAAACGAGACAAAATTTTGAGAATAGCTTAATATTTCTAAATTATAGGAAGAAAGCAAGATTGAATAAAGTTATCTCTATCATTTCAGATGCTTTATTCTTCATATTTTTTTCCTAAAAAGTGAAGTTAAAACTTATGAGTGCATCATAAAAAAGGTAACCTACTACCTCTAAACGAAACAAAAATGTTTTAAGTGAATTCCTACTTAACTGTAACTGGAAAGAAATAGTCTGATTTCGCCGTCATTTTGGATATATATCAATAACAATTTCTTAAACAAATTGTAAGGTCAAAAACTTTTTAAAATCACACTGCTAGATTTGATGACCGATATATGTATTTTAAATGACGACAGGATTTTCACATTTTTACCCCCCCCCACTAAACTATTAAATCCTAGCCAGTAATACATTAATTGTTAGTCATATACTGCAAAGATATTGGCAATATAACCAGCTTTTAATTTGCCCTGAAATTCAAATAAGCTATATGATTTTGTTATGAGCTGTCATTTAGAGCACTAATCTACGCAGTTGTTTTAAAGAAAACAATTATTGATTGTAAACGAAATCTAATAAAAAGTTAATAACATGTTATTCAAAAATAATAACATGATACATCACTTCGGCGTAAGAAGCGGTTTCTTAGATTTTATGAGATTAGATTCCATCTCTTAAGATAATTTTAGCCTGTAACCATGTACGTCAATATGCAGGAAACCCCTACAAGAAAAAAATTACTCTATTGTAATGGAACAATGCGATACGTTTCGTTGTCTAGACAGTTGACGTTACAACAATCGATGATACGTCAGAACACAATTGATGAGTTATTGGTAGCACGTGGACAAATGTGTCTCAATTAATTGTCACGAATACTATCAATAACAATCCGGCAAATGATAAAAAATATAAATCCTAACGGTAGCAGCTGAAAAAACTGAATTATCCATTTCTGTCTCGGATTAAATTCCACTAAAACAATATATTTAATGTATGATAATCTAACCACATATACACATGACACGTAGATTCATCCAATTTCTGTGGTATTAAGAATCCATATGAGTTTTCCAAAGCATGGAAATGTGTCCAGAATATTAGGGGCATTTATTAGGATTCCAGGTATAAAATAACAAGGGAATTTCGGAATTATGATCAACAAAATGCCATTTTTCACAGCATGTTGTAGAACATTTTGGAGACAAACCTTTGGACGCTTGGAGAGTTAAGTACGGCAAAGTACACTATGTTTATCTGCCTGGTTACGGGTGAAAATATCGAGGACAAAGTTGAAGAAAAAGAAAAACAACGTCGCAGTACAAAACTTTGTAGGAGAAAAGAAAATACGGAGAAAGCATCGGAGTTCGAAAAAAATGTCGGTGAAAATTAAAGCGATGCAAACTCTTTGTAGTTTTAGAGCATTGTCTTCAAAATATGAGGTAAAAAACGAAGCACCTTCAAATTACCGCATGATGATAATACCGAAGATATGAGCTTTATGACTGAAAAAAAAACTAAACGAATTTTCGTGGAATGATTGGTGAGCACAAGAAATAAGCAATATTTTTACCCTTATATGCTATATTTTTGAAATATTTTTATTGATGAAGCAAAAAGAAAACTTAAGCATTAAAAATCTGGAAATTTATAAAACTCTTTGCTACATAAAGCAGTTAAGAGAATTTTAAACTTAATTTATCTTTTTTTTTCCTAATCTTTTTTACATTATTTTTTTTCTGAAAATATACCAATTCGTCTTTATGAAACAGCTTAATGAAATAATGACTTTTGATAGTTACCAACTTAAGTTTGAGGCGTAGCGTTGAATATCAACTTACGCGCTGTTTCGGAGTATAGCATTATTTGGTCATGTCAACATGCCACTTCCATTTTATAACAGCATTTTATTTACAATGGTGGGTCGCCGCGTGATTTTCGTATCTACCTCGCGTTCAATCAACAAGACCCTGTTCCCGACACGCCATCCCACCCCCCAAAGGAAAATTCATGCTAGGAATTAAGCTTTCCATAGCTTTATAGAACGTTTTATCTATCTTCGAATCCCTATTTTCCATTGAAGAGGTTTTATTCATTTGGTTTAGAATAAGATTTTTAACTCACGACTGTCATCAACATTTTTTCGCGATCCAAGAAATTAAATATAAAGTAAATTACTTTCCGTAGTTTATTTTTTTCAGATCAGACAAAATAATATTCTCAATATAAATAAGTTTTTGATTTTTATTAACCCAAAGGAGCGTTAGCTCCGAAGGGCTATTAGTTTCGTTTTGGCATTTTGCGTCGATTCACTGTAAAATACCCGTATCACCTTTCGAAGTGTTGCCATCAACATTTTATCACTCTGCGCTATATTTTAAGAAATTAAATAATGAAGAATCTGCATAAATGGATATATGCTTCTCCCATTGTAATAAAACAACGGTACTTAGAGCCGCCAAATTTTGAATAACGTAATCCTCTTCGGAGTATAGGCATCTGGAATGCCACATTTGGAATTTGGAATTTGCTTTTTGATCGATTTCATATTTTGTAACACTTTAACGAATTTTTTATTGAGAAACTCAAAGATTTCAAAGCGAACAATGGCAACACTGTACAGAAAAAAAAACTATCTCCAGCTCGCGAGACTGTGTATGGGAAATTCTAATGATATGCTCCTTTTAAAATTATTTCGCGATGTTACTATTGAATTTAATTTTATGGTTTAAGTGCGAAGGAGATGAAATGATATTTATTAAGTAAAGGTAAGACAGAAAACGTTAAAAAACGCGCCCTTGAGAGTAATGTAAAATCTGAAAGCTCCCATTTTTTTTTCTTTGTTCTCCTTTATTCAAATTATTTATTGTAAGTATTTTTCATGTAGATCTGGATTTGGATTATGCATACAATTCATTGCCGAGCGTTACATGAACGCAAATCATTCTTGTAAGCAGAGTGTAAAAGAAAAGTGTTACTCTAAAATCAAGAACTCTCTACAAATGTAGGTAATATGTAATGCAGGGATCGTCTTTTATTAACTACGGTATGGATCTAAATACCCATAATTATCGGCTGAAGTTATTTTAAATTAGATAGCAATTTTAATTACACCAGTTAGAACACATTATTAAAAATGAAATAAAGATTAATAATAATTATTAGTAGTAGTATATTTTTTTGCTTTTTCATCCATCAGATTTTTACTCAATTAGCGACTGATTAAATCTGAGTTATAAATTAAATATATATCTGCTTGGCTGAGCTGCAGAATCCTGAGAAATGATTGAATGGGAGAGCACCGGCAAGATAAATTAAACACTATATGTTTTTCATAGTGGTACTACTGGATGAAAAGAACATATGATAAAAGCATGATATCCAAACCGTACCTATCAAAACCTTTGTAAAGTTTTTATATAAATAAGCAAGGCACTGCTTGAGACCACAGAACATGTAGACATATATATATAACTTGCACAAAAAAAATGAGACAGTTCTATATATCTCATTCTGATGGGCGATTGACAAAATTTAATTTGCGTTTTCCATGTCTTGAAAGTACGTCTTAGTATATATATTAGATTCACATGTACTATTTTTCTAACATAGGCATTTTGACGCAAAATTTGACTTTATCCGAAATGATATAGCGAGTTTTCTTCACATTTCGATTCTGCGACTAAAATTATACCTAATTATTAAATTTTATAAAAATTAGGTAAGAAACTTACCTAGAAACTTCAAAATTTATCTTGGTGCACTTTTTTGAGTTTTTGGTGAAATTCTTCATTTATAGTAACTGATTTTTCTTCCTCTTTCATTGGTCTCTAGTGGAAAAAAAAGTGCAATGTCCGTTTTTTCAAATACTTTTAACAATGTAAACCACATTTGACGTTATTATCACTTATAACAAATATGCCAAATTTCAAAATGCGCCTATACATAAATTCACGGATATCTCAGGAAAATTTTAATAAAAAACTCATTTTTTTGCAAGTATGCCTATAAATACCTGTAATTTAAGCTGATGGCAAAATT
Source organism: Stegodyphus mimosarum (assembly GCA_000611955.2). Lineage (NCBI taxonomy): Eukaryota > Metazoa > Arthropoda > Arachnida > Araneae > Eresidae > Stegodyphus > Stegodyphus mimosarum. The sequence continues at coordinate 51,204 of KK119681.1, forward strand.
TTTAAAGGTTATTATTCAAAAATTGTTTTCGAAAATTTCTCCGAAATTATTGAAAAATTCAAATTTAAAAACTAAATAAGAAAATATCTGTTAATTGTATTTAGATTGAACTGGAATTTCGAACTGGAAAAAAGGAATCAAGTAAATTTAAGGGAAAGATATTAATGAATATACACATAATTCAATAAACGCTAAGGAGCTAAAATTGTTTTAGATGTTTTTAAGAACTTCTCGTGAAATTTTTTCAAGACTTGACATTTTGGCATTACAGTCGTAGAACGGAAATATAGGATAAAAACAGGTATTTCATTTCAGACTGATTTTGTGTCAGAATACTTATGTCATAAGAATACTATATAGAAATACAATATATATGCTATGTCACGCTTTTGGGACTTGAAAAACGCAAGTCAAATTTCTTAAATCGGCTCAGTAAAATGGGAAATGTAAAACTTTCCGGTTTCTTTTGTGCAGGGTGTACTTTTGTATGCATGTACATGTATACAATTTTTTGTGGGTGTATAGAGTATGTATAGCGTACATCAAAATATTGTTTCGCGTATTAATGCAGGTTTCTGTAAAGACAACCCATTTATCATAAAAGTTCTAGACATTAACACCTAAATAGCTCTAATCTAGTTTAGTACACATCTCGAAATTACTAGAAGAAACATTGCTTTTAGAAAGGGTACTAAGCCCAAAGCCGTAACTTTCCTGTAAGCACTAAGCCAAAAACCATAATTTTCATGTAAACAATCCTTAAAGTATATGTTTTCAAAATGCATCCTATAATCTAATGAGCAATTTTTTAATAAAATATTATTTGATGCCAACTAAAACACTTAAATTGGATTTCGTTTTAATTTAATGACTTGAATAGATTATTTTACATAAATGAATGGTTGCCAGAGCCTCAGGGAAGATGGACTTCTATTTCCAACCCAGTTTTGAGGGAGAGCACCCCGGGAGGGGTAGTCCGATGGCCTCCCACCCTTCGCCCCTACCGCCATTCCACATGAGAGGATTTCGGCTCGCCATGTATTTAGAGTGCCCCCTGCTGAAAAGACACTATACATTTACAAACAACTATGCTTTCTCCAGGATTCGAACCCGGGCCCTTCGGAACCGCGAATGCTCACCTAAAACAAACACTATACCTTATGGGTGGCATTCAATTAACTTTCATATTGATATAAATCTGTTCATATTAATTAATGCACATTATTTTAAAATTTGGTGGCCTAATTTAGGGCTGAGTATGACTCTTGCTATTAAATTAATTGCACTAAATTAAAAAGTATTCGCTGTTATACACAATACTCTTTCTCACGCTGAATAAAAAAGCGGTGGTCATTTTAAAGCTTTTTTTTACGAACATTTAAATATAAAATATATTGTATCTTATTCTATTTCGCATCTTATAATACACAAGTTCAAAATTCAAGGTTTCAAAAACATCCAAAGAGTCCTGAATGAAATACACACGCTCAAAGTACATTTATTTTCAGAAATACCCAAAGAGTCCTGAATGCCGAAAACGAATGAAAACATATGAGGGGGAAAATGAATTCTTATAGTTTCAACAGTATAAAATCGTAAGCAGCATTATTAAAAAATAGTTTCTTTAAAGCACGTGCTAAGTAAAATACCGTCTTGGGATTTCGAAACAACGCCCAAAACAATGGAAGCTCATTATCCTAATGAAAGTTTTCTGGACATTAAAGTGAATGGAGTTCTGGGCTTTTACAGATGAAAAGAATGCTTCCGAGTTTGTAATTCTAAAGCTTTCAGAAACATCTTATTATTTCACTAGGGTTAGTGATTACTTTTGTTGTCATTATGCAATTTTCACTATACGTTCAAGATTAATTAAAGAACTGGGTTAAAAAAATTAAGTACATTTTTGTAAATTTAATATTTTTACTTACAAGAATTAACAGAGCTTTTTTCATGTAATAATTTTCGTGAAAAAAAATTAGCCTTAGGCAGTTTTGCATTTCTTTAAGAAAAGGAAAGAAAAGAAAATGAAATCGTATCTTATAAACACACAGAAGGTGCTTTTATTAACGCATCATTTTAATGTTTACTGTTTTTAATTAGGTGAAAGCTGCGTAATTCCTTCTAGCAACGCATTTCTGTAAGCAAATTTCAAGACGGATAATTCACTCCTTAATATCTACCTTCTTGATTTGCGAATTAATGACAATATTTTTTTTTCAAAATTAATATATAAAAAATCATAAAGGATTGCGAGAAAACATATAGAATTTTAAACTTACGTTTTATATTAAGCCAACTGTTCTGGATACTCATACTTAAGAAGACTGTATATTCTATTTTTATTTTATACTTTAAAATGATTTTTAAATAGTTACTACATCTCGAATACGGTATATTGTTTTTTAGTTAACATACAGAGAAAAATTAAATCTGCAAACATGACTAACACATTAATAGAAGGAAAAAAATCTAGAATATCCCCTATTGCTAGCAGCCGTGAACTTCTGATAGTTGCATAGGATTACGAGCTTGTCTCTGATATATTTTATGTATTGATACCAGGAGCGTCTGTTATTTATTATGACGTCCAGATAAGGGATATTATTTTCCTTTTGATTATCTCATTATATATCCGAATTATTGGGTACCTAGGATTTCTAAGCGAAGCTTTCGGTTTTGGAATGTAAAATGCTTTGCATTTTTGTATCGATATTTTCAGCTGAAATTTGTCCGCCCATTCTTTGAACAATATCAGGCTTGTTTGAGTTTCCCTCTATTTCCCTGCGGCTTGTTCTGTGCGTGATTAACAAGAAATCGTCAGCATAGACCTGGGCAAGCGTGTGGGGGATGTTGTCATATATTTTAAGCGTTTCATTGGGGATTAGGTTCCAAATGACTGGTCCTAAACAAGGTCCTCGTGGGCATCCTCTAGTGATCTTGTACGTTTGAATGCCAGTGTTGGAAGTGTACTGCAGCCATCTGTTACTTAGATAATCTCTTAATAACTTCAGAATTCTATCTCAACATTTTATCATCGATAAAGTTTGCAATGCATCCTTCCAACATATTGAATCGAAGGCTGTTTGTATGCCAACAAGGTAACTAGAGAATATAGATTCTGACTCTTATTCTGTTGTAGTATTTGCTGCAGATTCTCTGATGCATAATCTATGGATTTATTAGCCATGAAGCCGAATTGGTTTTGGTACATTAGTTTGTTTTTTGCTCAGATGGTAGTTTAATCTCGCTGATATTAACATTTTTTAGATGCTTTCTGAGAGTAGGTATTAATTATATTGTTCTATATGACTGTGGATTGTCTTGTGCTTTGTTCTTCTTTAAGAATAACACTAATTCTGCTTTTTTAATATGTTTGAGAATGTTGCTGATCTCCAGCAAGCATTTACAAATGAATTGACTATATTTTTGATGGCAGAATGGATTTGCTTTAGTATCATGTTATCCATGATGTCGGGACTCGGTGCTTTTTTGTTATTTAAATTTTAATTATACGTTCTATTTCTGCTGAGCTTGGAAGATCCGAAGGAGCCTAATTGTTAGAGATATTCACAGTTTCCGAGTTCTGATCTGCATTTATCCTATCCTCGTCTTGGGGGTAAAGGGCTGATACGATTTTTGCTACTACATCTGTTGATGTATTAGCTCCTGGGAAAGCTGGTATGGAAAGGTGAGGTGATATGAAAGTTTTGTTGTGGGCTAGTTTGAAGGCTGACCCATAAAGTTTAGTTGTTGCCGTGCATTAATTCCTCCACCCTATCAATTTTGCTAACCGTATATGTTACTTGTAGAGCGCTCTAGCTTTCGAAAATTGTTGTTCAACTTCCTGCCTTCCCTCTTGAAGCCTACAGGCTTTGTACCGCTGTTTAAAATTTTAACCCTGCTTCTCTCTATTGTAAGGGAATGGTGCCACCAGTTTAGCTTGAATTTTTTTAAAGAAACTAAGTACCTTTTTGTTTGTAGCTTGAGGTACAGATATTCGTCACTATTTGAATGAAACTGTCTGTTGAGGTATTTACTTCTTCATTGTGAAAGGTACATAATAAGAGTAGAAAAAGCTGTTGTTTACCATATCTCAAGCAGTTAGCAAACACATCGTATAAGAATAATTGGCCGGTAGTTTGGAATGGTCATTACGTACGTTATTGGCTTAGCAATTGGAATAATGATTGTTTTGTTCTAAACATTGGGATTCGATGCAAAATGTGGAAAATGTGCTATTGCCACATTCTTTTAAAATGAATAAGGAGAACATTCAGTGACTTATAAGAAAGCTATCTTATCATATCTTGACGTTTTGCATCAGTACCTGGACTAGACATACGTAGCTCTTCTTAACTCACACCCGCTAAGATCGCCATAATACGGTTCCTAGAACGAAAATGTAAACACAGGAAGAGCTCGTTTACAGCGCAAATGATCGAAATACAGATGGATAGTTACTGCTGTTGGATGAGGGAACAAAATCTCATATATTGAATTCGCAGTTTTGTCCATAGTGTCCATTATTCAGCAGTCGTGTTCCAGAATGAAAAATGAGTGGATTCAATACATCTCAATTGCCTTCATTACTTTTTCCCATTCTCGTTTGCTTGCTACTGGTACTCTGATGTGAATCTAGAATAAATGATTCTTATAATAATAATGATTCCTGGAATAACTATTATACCTGGAAACACACAAAATGTTATTCGATATTCTGGTCATGCATATAATTAATGTAAAGGAATAAAACACGGAATTTCATGTATCTCTATCAGTATCATATTAAGATTTGGAATAAAAATTTCTAATCAAAGGACGTATTTCTTATAGTACGCGATATAAAAGAAGTAATGAAATTTTCTAATGTTATTAAAGTCTTGATGATTTTTAAGAGAGGTAATTTATGTGAAATTAACCTTTTACTTGTGATTATTTTGAACATGTGTTACTATTTGCAAATTCATTTTTTTATCTAGTGAATAATGATGATGTATACTGAAACTTCAATAAAACGACGCTATGATATTCCCCAGAGTTTATTTGTTATTTATAATTTTTGTTGCAGTACCATTCCTTAAACTTCTGATATTTTACACAATCAATCTCTTTATGTCTTTTCTTACCCAATCTTGACAAATTGGGGCAAATTTGTATACAGTTTCATCTTCTCAGAATTAATGAGTTTGATAATGTATATTAGCTCTATGGTAAGATTGTTAAAAAAGTCTGAAAATTGATTTATTTTGTCTTTCGTAGGTCCTCCTGAAGCTTTGCAAAACTGCACTCTCGTCAATCATACAGAAAACTCCATCCAGGTGGAATGCATAGAAGGTTACAACGGAGGCTTACCACAGTTATTTACCATTGAAGTATATGACGTAGAAATGGGAAAACTGAGGTCAAACGTGACTCTAGGACAGCCAGCATTCATCATTCAAGGTTTACCCAGCAGTACTGCTTTGCATTTGGTGCTCTATGCAAGCAATGGCAAAGGAAGGAGTCCACCATACACATTATCTGCTACAACATTACAGCGAGCTGAGAAGTTAACAGGTATGCATTTAGAATTCCATATGATCTATAAGCAACAAGAAACGTTAGTATGCCATTCCATAGGGATTATACAGTTGATATTCTTCATATTTGTGGCGGAATAGATTAACATGTCTTTCGTAATTGATCGTTAAATTCTCAGAGAATGAATTTTAATATCGTGTAAAACTTTCTTGGTGCAAATATAACTAATTGAGCACAGTCATCAGAAACATTGCTCATAAGTAAATCTAACTTATTATATCAATTACACTCACGTTTGTGAAAATTGCAACACCATGAAGGACTTACGCGAGTGAGCTGAAATTTTCAGGAAATGCAAAGTAGCGCATGATATGCAAATGATTAGAATTGCAAATCCGTAGCGCATGCGTATGCTGAGCAGCGCCCTCTGAACGGCTGATGGATCCGAATAAATAGACGGCTGTAGCGAGGCGTGTATGGTTATCGGTGGTTATCTGCTAGTGGTAAACGTTAACTCAATCTGTACTTATGCCTCGTCGACGAAAGAGAGCGAGATTTGAACAACTTACAGAGTTTGAACGAGGGAGAATCATCGGCCTTCGTGAAGCTGGATTGTCGTATCGTGCAGTAGCCTCTCGTGTGCAGCGTAACAGCAGCACAGTGATGCGCGTTTGGAAGCAGTGGACGGACGAGTGTCGGACAACTCGGAAATCCGGGAGTGGACCCCGAAATGTGACGTCAGCTCGCGATGATAGACACCTGGTCCGCATGGCGCGGACGGACCGTACAGCTTCCTCTAGACAATTGGCAGCACTGTGGTCAATAGCTACAGGTGTTTCATTGTGTGCTTCATCAATTCGTAGACGTCTGCTGCAGTGTGGACTGCGCGCACGGACTCCTTTATACAGGATCCCCCTAACGCACGACCATCGCCGCCTGCGGCTACAATGGGCCAATCAGCATAGAGACTGGCGTGCTGATTGGCAGCATGTCGTGTTTTCTGACGAATCCCGCTTTAATTTGTGGTACCATGATGGCCGCATTCGTGTCAGACGCTATGCCGGTGAACGCCACCTTCCGGAGTGCATTATCGAACGCCACAGTGGACGAACACCCGGAGTTATGGTCTGGGGCGCCATAGCATATCATAGACGATCTCAATTGCTACGAATTGTGGGCAATCTGAACAGCAACCGGTATATCCGTGAAGTTCTACAGCCCGAAGCTGTTCCCTTCCTTCAAAGCTTGCCAGGCGCTGTATTTCAACAGGACAATGCCCGCCCTCATACTGCTCGGATTGTTAAATCCTTCTTTGCAGCGCAGCAGGTACAGCTTCTTCCTTGGCCTGCGTGTTCCCCGGATATGTCGCCAATTGAACATGTGTGGGATGTCATTGGTCGGCGTCTTGCTCGTGATCCTCGTCCTGTTGCGTCTGCAGACGAACTTTGGGTACGCGTACAAACGATATGGAATGCTCTTCCTCAGTCAGACATTCAAACTTTGTTTGACTCCATGCCACGTCGTGTAGCAGCACTTATTGCGGCGCGTGGTGGCCACACAAAATACTGATTCTGATCTCTTGTTCTTGTTTGTTTGCTTTGAACATTTAATCATTTATTTGTACCACTACCACTCAACTGTGTATTAAATTGCATTCAAATTTGACGATTCTTTCTTGGTGTTGCAATTTTCACAAACGTGAGTGTATTAAAAGATCGTAAATTATTTTAAAATTGTTTAATAATTTTGTTTCTTTAAATTATGGGTTTGTTATTTCTTTTGTCTTTTACTGGTTGTACAAGAAATTTAGAAGCATCGTTTCTAACATGAGAGTGAAATTGAATCTCGACTATTTCTATTTCCGGATAAAAGTGGTTAAGTATTAAAATTGCCTTTTTAAAAGTTTAATTTTTGCTATTTGTTCCCTTTATTATTTTAAATTCATCATTTTTATTATGACGTTAATCTTCATGTGCAGACCTGTCATCATCACTTATGGATTATTAATGTTTTTATTACACTAATATTTTATACAAAGCTATTGTTATATGTTGTTTATGATGCATCTCTAATTAACCAACAACACTACATACAATTCAGTTTGTACAAACCTATAATATTTCGGGAGCAGCATATAAAATTTAGTCTTTTTATTTGCCAATATTTATTTAACTCCGTTTATTGACATTGTAAAGGATATTGTTCATTACTCGTACAATAAGAACCGACATGCATATATCGAAAACCTAACAATTCAGATATACGCAATATATAGCTTGTTAATAAAATGAGCGATTTGAAAAGTGGAATGCGTACATGAAAAAAAAAATCATTCTGTTTTAATGTTTAAGGGTTACTAATTTAGTTTTGGCATTTGATTCACTTTCTGCATTCATTTACTTTTCAAACTGTTGCCACCAAATAATATCGCCCTGTACTAACTCGCCCTGCATAAATTTATGTATGTTATGTAACTATGACCTTGCATAAATTTGCTTATACTACTCGCATTGTGGTAAAAAGACGGTACCTAGAGCCATCAAATTTTGAATAACGTAATCATCCACCGAATATGGGCATCTGGAATCCCCAATTTTGAATTTATAATTTATTTTATGACCTATTTCATACTTTCTCAGACATTAAAGAATTTTGAATAACAAACTCAGGGATTTCAAAGCGGGGAATGGCAACACTGTACGAAAAAAAAACACTTTTATCTCCAGCATGCGGGACTGTATCGGAAATTCTAAAGATATGCTTATTTTAACATTATTTTGCGATTTTGCTGTTGAATTAAATTTAATGGTTTATGTGCGAAGAAGATGATATTTAATAAATAAAGTTAACACACAAAACGCTGAAAAGACGCCCCTTTGGACATAATGTAAAATCCGAAAGCGTTTAGATTTTTTCTCTTTTATTCCTTATTGAAGGACAGTACTCTCAACCAATTGAATGTTCCGTAACTTTTCTCATGCAAGAGCACGTTTTAAGTTTGAATGTTTTTAAAGAACTCAACAATATTTTTTTTCCACTTTTAATAAATTATAACACGTATATATGAGATAAACAAATGAACATTTATTCCAACTTTTATATACCACCTGTAAAAAAAACGATTTTCGTTTCTTAACTTTACAAAAAATGACACATGGAATTAATTAAATGAAGCAAATAATATTAAAATAATAAAACATTTTAAGATTCCAATGACTCTGATGTATTTTAATCTTCACATTACAAATTTTTTTAATGTCAGATACGATGTTAGGGGCCTAAATTCTTACAACAGATGTAGAAGCAAATGGGTTTCAATACTTGGAAGTTGTTACAGTGTAATAAAAAAACCTCCCTAAATAGAAGGATTTTACTTTATTATATTTACTACAGATCATCAGATTTCCTGATTGCTAGGTTGTTTAGTTTTATAAATTAATCTTCCTATCTTTAAATAAATCTTTCGAATGCCAACAGTGTCGTGCGATGGCGATAAAAATGCTCTATTTCGGAAAGTGTTGCTACTGCTGGCTTTCAAATCATAGAGTTTGTTAATAAAAAATTTGTGAGTTTTAAAAAAATCTGCACATACAAAGAAGAGTGTTTGTTTGTTTGTTCGCGTTATAGGATTCTGATCAATTGTGATAAATCTTTTGCCACATTTAATCGACTAAAATTGAATATAGGTGAAACATTAGATGGAACTTAAGATTTTGCGATCATTTGATTGGGAAGACGAAAATAAATAAAACAGCATGCTATTGTTGCTGATATAATGAGAGAAAATTAGCTTATTTTTAAATCAAAAATTTTTATGTGCGTTCCATATCGCCTGAGGCTGAAAAATTTATGAGTATGAATCGTAGTTTTTGCATCTTTATTAGCGAAGGATTACATCGGTATCGTTCTCTCTGCTGTTAGATGCATTACTTCTAATCTAACTTAACTGGCATCGGGTACTTCCGCTAGTTTAAAATAAATTAAAACTATTTTTCGTCTAAAAATTCATTTAAATACATTATGGCTTAAGCACAAATTAAAGTAATTCCATTGATATTTTCCTCCCATTTCTCTTACTCAGTGTGTTATTAAGTTTCACAAAGCTCCTAAGTATAAAGCTTTTTTTTATATCTCTACGGAAATAAGGACAACGAATTCAGAGCAGTTAGTCCATTGATCGCAGACGAGGAATTAACAGAACACATGTTGTCCATTAGGTGGTTGGACGATGAAGTCAAGGGAAATCAATTGAAAACGTAGGGTGATTGAGGGTCTTGCGGCTGGAAGAAAACGGCAGAACGTGATGCAGTTCCTTTCGATTGCTCTTATAAGTGTGGAGAGGGGCATATACTACGAAGATACGGTACAGAAAATCAATTACTCTACGACAGAGAAAAGTGGATTGTGAGACATGATTAATATTCTCTGAATGTCTGTTAAAGTCTTCGTTATTAAGAAAGAAAGAAGAGAATACCAAAGAATACTGTTGCCTGAATTTTATTTTCAGTTAAATTCATTTAAAAAATAGATTAAAACCTAATGTATAAATTTTAGAAATAAAAAATCATTAATAATCATGTGTTTAGAAAGAATAAATAAAAATTGGGTAAAATTGTTTAACGAACTATCATTTTTTGGAGGCTGGTGCAAATCCATCGGCTCAGATACACGCTGCTCACGAGTTAGAGCGTGAAATGATTTCTAGTTAGGTATTTGATAGGTAATGGGTTGCAATAAATATAGTAAAGAAAATTAAAAGGTGCGTTGTTATTGAAATCAGTATTTTCTGTGAATGTAAAACTGTGAAAGTCTACGAATGCAAGTAATATTAAATTCGGTGTCTGATATGACTCTTTATGCTTACAGGGTGAAATATTCGTCCAAAAATTTCTATATATATATAATGTATAAAATATGGAAGATAATTTGGGCAATTTGGCGAAAGCTCTTTTTATTCCTTCCTTATTTTAACTTGGTTACTTCTCCTTCCTGCACTGAAGGTACTAACTGTTTACCATATATAAATATCAATGCGTATGAGGCCTTGTTAAGCTACGTGTATATTGGGTACTTTTTATCCAATCACAGATCAAAATTTTGCCAAAGAACCGCCGATAAATATATATAGTTTGCTAAATGCACATGTACGGTCTCGCATTCCTCTTGCTCTGTCAGCAATGTATTATTTTTATTTCATTGTTGTCTCCTCCATTGCCTAAAGATGTGATAATTTGTATAACATTGTAGGGTGCATATTCACCCATACTCATGTGTTAAAGAGACTATGTATCGGAAGAATTCGTTATCTAAAAATAAATTATATTCTATTGTCTTCGGTCAAGTTTGTCTTCAATTGACATCCTTGTAACTACGCCTCTCCAAGTCATTACTACGCAAAGAACCATCGCTAGTCCATTATGGCTACTCCCAAATCACCATACTGCACACACACACACACCATATATATATATATGTATATATGAAAGATATAACAAAATCCGATAGCTGCTATAAAAACGTAATTGGCAACACCATAATTAACATTCTCAATTTGGTTCTCTCTCCCCTAAATTCATCTATTCTCCCAAATTCGAGATTTTTCTACGTCAAGTAACGCTGCTTGAAAAAGGCAACTAAAACTAATATTAACCAATCATAGCTTGCCTCTAGAGTCGCATCTGCTCTGGTATAACCTCTGGCAACTAATTACGTCAATTCTTCTGCTTTCTTCTACTTTGCTAATAGTTCCTTGCTTTGCTTCCCTGTCGAAAATGATGTCGCCCCGTTAATATATGTATATGAGAAATTATTGTAATTGTTTATGATCAAAAAGTATACTGTCTACGAAAAATCTAATGTGCCTAGAAATAAATATGATAATTAGCTGAACTTGGATTGTGTCAAAATCTTCGTCCATCTTTCCAGTCGATTACTGAAACCTGCTAAAAGTACCGGTGTTAATTGCGCATCAAAATATCCATCATCTGTCCCGACGAGGACTGCAAGCTGATTCATCTTCTATGCTCCCCAGAATTATTACAGATGCATAAATACACTCACGTTTGTGAAAATTGCAACACCATGAAGGACTTACGCGAGTGAGCTGAAATTTTCAGGAAATGCAAAGTAGCGCATGATATGCAAATGATTAGAATTGCAAATCCGTAGCGCATGCGTATGCTGAGCAGCGCCCTCTGAACGGCTGATGGATCCGAATAAATAGACGGCTGTAGCGAGGCGTGTATGGTTATCGGTGGTTATCTGCTAGTGGTAAACGTTAACTCAATCTGTACTTATGCCTCGTCGACGAAAGAGAGCGAGATTTGAACAACTTACAGAGTTTGAACGAGGGAGAATCATCGGCCTTCGTGAAGCTGGATTGTCGTATCGTGCAGTAGCCTCTCGTGTGCAGCGTAACAGCAGCACAGTGATGCGCGTTTGGAAGCAGTGGACGGACGAGTGTCGGACAACTCGGAAATCCGGGAGTGGACCCCGAAATGTGACGTCAGCTCGCGATGATAGACACCTGGTCCGCATGGCGCGGACGGACCGTACAGCTTCCTCTAGACAATTGGCAGCACTGTGGTCAATAGCTACAGGTGTTTCATTGTGTGCTTCATCAATTCGTAGACGTCTGCTGCAGTGTGGACTGCGCGCACGGACTCCTTTATACAGGATCCCCCTAACGCACGACCATCGCCGCCTGCGGCTACAATGGGCCAATCAGCATAGAGACTGGCGTGCTGATTGGCAGCATGTCGTGTTTTCTGACGAATCCCGCTTTAATTTGTGGTACCATGATGGCCGCATTCGTGTCAGACGCTATGCCGGTGAACGCCACCTTCCGGAGTGCATTATCGAACGCCACAGTGGACGAACACCCGGAGTTATGGTCTGGGGCGCCATAGCATATCATAGACGATCTCAATTGCTACGAATTGTGGGCAATCTGAACAGCAACCGGTATATCCGTGAAGTTCTACAGCCCGAAGCTGTTCCCTTCCTTCAAAGCTTGCCAGGCGCTGTATTTCAACAGGACAATGCCCGCCCTCATACTGCTCGGATTGTTAAATCCTTCTTTGCAGCGCAGCAGGTACAGCTTCTTCCTTGGCCTGCGTGTTCCCCGGATATGTCGCCAATTGAACATGTGTGGGATGTCATTGGTCGGCGTCTTGCTCGTGATCCTCGTCCTGTTGCGTCTGCAGACGAACTTTGGGTACGCGTACAAACGATATGGAATGCTCTTCCTCAGTCAGACATTCAAACTTTGTTTGACTCCATGCCACGTCGTGTAGCAGCACTTATTGCGGCGCGTGGTGGCCACACAAAATACTGATTCTGATCTCTTGTTCTTGTTTGTTTGCTTTGAACATTTAATCATTTATTTGTACCACTACCACTCAACTGTGTATTAAATTGCATTCAATTATGACGATTCCTTCTTGGTGTTGCAATTTTCACAAACGTGAGTGTATATATATATATATATATATTAAAAATTTAAAACATTTTTGAAACAACGACAACTTAATAATGTAAAATCAAAAAACGATAATTTAAAAGAATAACTAAAAGAAAACAAAAGCAAAACAGAAATGTTGCGGGCTTTGTAACGTATGTTTTGAAGTTTTCGCTTTCTCCAAGAAATTAGATCGTAGCCACACGGAAAATTTCTGCAACTAAATTTACAGCTGTGTTTAGCACGCTATTTAGTTCAAGGTTTTCAGTTTCATTTCTTTCAAGATTATAGATTTATGTACATATAATTTTAATTAAAAATAAAAAATAAATAAAAATCATATTTAGAGGTACCGAAGGAGGAAAAAAAACGAAATTCTTTCCAAACAGTTATAAGAAGTTCCTCGCATACATTCGTGGTGTAATTGGTGAGCACGTTCGGCCCGTAGCCAAAAGTTCAAGGTTCGAGTCCGGAGAGGGCATTGCTTATTTTTCACATCTCTGGGTTTCGAAATGCCCTATTGTCCCTACAGTAGCGCTTGAACTAAAAACGGTGGAGAATGATTATTCTCCACCACCAAGATTTGGGGATTGGGTCCCCTAATCCCCAGTCGCCCTTTAAAAGTAGGAGTATATACAGTATTTCTCCTTCCTTGTTAACATACCTTCAAGGTGTAATGGTCAGCACGCTCAGCGCGTATTCGAGAGGTCTGTGGTTCGAGTCCCAGCAAGGACATTGTTAATTTTTCATTTCTGCTGCTGCGAAATGACCTAATGTCTCTACACAGTGTAAACATTCATTGCATAAAATTAATGAAAATGGATGATTTCAACAATTTAAAATCAAAAATTAATTATATCAATTTATATTTATTTTATAAATTAAAGTTGTTAAGGTTATATATGCCTTGCATACTGCATGATTCAATCAACCAAGGAAATCAGATCAATTAGTAACCGTATATGGCTTAGCACTGACCTGTTAAAAATATAAGATATCTGTCTAATATCGCCTGGAAACTCCTGTAGTTCGATAATTGACAATAACTTGACATGACGTGGACTTAAATACTCAGCAAAAGGCTTTCGGAGAGGCTTTCGTTCATGCCACTTCAATCCACGCCCATTACAGGGTTGTGATTACGCGCTGTGGCCTATCGATTTTATCTATGATACTATGATTAAATCCGAAATGTTCCTTAGCCAAATCATGTGCTGGAATTTTTCAGAATGTTTTTTGAAACTAATCCCGAATAATCTAGGTTGTGTTTTATGGGGCATTATAATCCTGTAACATCATCCTTATCATTAGGATATTTTAAATCTATAAAGGGTTGTAAATGGTCACCAAGCATCTAGCACAGGAATTTCCTATCACAAGGGCGAATTCAGTATTACCTGAGGTCATAAGATATGTCAGGTAACGCATGACCCACAGTACGGAAGAACTTCTTTCGGTTTCCACAGTGCCTTGGTAGTAAGTTGGATCATTAGCCTTATGGAGTTTGCTCCGCACCACAATTATTTTCTTAATGGAACTTCACACATATTATCTACAAGAAAGTAAAAAGCCAAGAATAAAGAGAATTAATGAATTGAAATTGTCTTTTATGTACATAATGCTTTAGTTGATATCATCGGTTCTATATTAAACAGGGAAGAAATATCGGAATTATGAAATGGAAATGAATTAAAACAGAAACACATTAAACTTTCAGATTAATAAATTAATTACGTTAATACGAGCCGCCCAACCAGTATAGTGGTTAGCGTCGCTGACTGCTGTGCTAAAGGACAGGGTTTCGAATCCCGGAGAAGGCATGGATACTTGTAAATGTATACTGTTCAAGCGGCATGGGGGCGCTCTAAATATGATGCGAGCCAAAAGTCCTCTCGAGAGGTTGTGGTAGGCGAAGAGGGGTGAGAGTTCGAAGGAGATCTTCCCGAGGTGTTCTCTATCAAAATTGGGGTGGGGTTGAGCTAAATCGAACTGTTACTTATAAGGTGCCCAAGGCTGTTGCAAACGACAGGCGTAAACTTGCGCTCCTTGCCACGAGGTATTTCGTGGCCTTGGGCTGACTATAGGTCAGACAAGTTAGCATTAGCAACAAGAACAACAGTGTTAATACGAACGTTACATAAATTGTTTGTATAAATAGTATTTTTCAAAGGATTTAAACAATTTTCAAATATAGGACACGCCAAAAATATTCGTTACTCATGCATGTTTCTTTAATTTAACAAACTAATTTATGTAACAAATGTTTTGTTTTAATCAAACGTATTTGGTAAACAAAGTATATTATATTCGAAGGCAAACAAAGTATATTGTATTTGAAGGTAAACAACGTAAATTATATTAAATGCAACTTTGATAAAACAAAAGTATTTACATTTTTTATATTTGCAAACGTGAGTTTCAGAATTTTGCTTTTAGATGTCCTAAGACATAAGCATTTTTAAAGTTAATATCTATCTCTTAGATAAACTGAAACCTACGTTCAGTGTATATCTTGCTTTCCTCAATAGTGCAAACATTTTAAATGCTCTTCATCAACATCAATCCTGCAATCCCCCTAAGAACATTTAACACCGAAACAAGTTTTATCTCAACCTGCACTGAAGACAACTATTCGATCTCCTTTCTAAAATATTGAATCCAATCCTTGTATAATTGTTCTCATGGGTGAACTACATTTCTGAGGAAAAACAGTTAGTTTCTTCCTTCAGGAATACTTACAACGCAAAAGAAGGGATTTAAGTCATTGGTTCCTTTACTGTTTTTTCCTCATTGTAGTTTCGAGAAAAATTTATGTATTCGAGCTTGTTAAATATTCAGATTTTAATTAGATATAGGACAGTCAAATATACAGTTTAAAAATATAAGAAATTCTAAACAACTTTAGTGATATCCGTGTTTATCATTTGGTAGAATGCGCATCGCTTTAAGATGTTTACAGTATTAAGATTGGAAAGTAATATTTCCTTATTGTTCAAAACACTAAATTTACTTCAATGTAGCTATATAGCTGAACTTTTTATTTGTATAATTTATGATGCAAAAATAAGTATTGATGTTTTAAATTAACTGATTATAAGCGTTCCCTAGTTGAGGGAAGTTCAGTCATGATTGTTTAATTGTGCGTGAACGAGGAAATGCTTATTAGATGAAAAAAATCAATTATTGAATGGAACATTTATAAAAAATAAAATTAGTTGCTATTTCTAAATAATAAACTTTTGCATAAAGTAATAAAAATCAGTGAATGTATGATATTACACTATCTTCTTAAATTCAACTATTGTACATCATTGCAACGTCTAGCTTTATTTTTACTTCCTTGTACGAAGTAAAAATCGCGAAAAATTTCGGGTCTCATATTTCAACGAAAATATCCCTTTTGACCGCTATCAAATAAAATTTAACGATGTTTTTGCATAATATCTAAATGTTAGAACAGAATAAAGGACATCTTTCCCCCAAAAAAATTAGAAAACTGATTTTGAATAGATTCGGAAGAGATTTTGTAGTGGCATCTGTGCGTACGTACGTACGTATGTATGTCTGAATTCCGCATAACTTAAAAACGACTATCCCCAGAACGCTGAAATTTTGTATACAAGACTGCTGTAACACGTAAATGTGTGCCTCATATTTTGGTTGCAATTGGCTGCATCGAAACTATATAAATATATGTATACCCACTCTGGTACTCGGCTCAGTCAGCTCAGTTTCTTTATTCTTATATGTTTGTAAATTCTGCATTTTTTGCTTTAAAAATGATTGAATTATGTTGTTATT
This sequence comes from Stegodyphus mimosarum, assembly GCA_000611955.2. Taxonomy (NCBI): domain Eukaryota; kingdom Metazoa; phylum Arthropoda; class Arachnida; order Araneae; family Eresidae; genus Stegodyphus; species Stegodyphus mimosarum. The sequence continues at coordinate 67,984 of KK119681.1, forward strand.
ATCTTTTGGTTAAGATTTTATCCATTTAGCCAACCTGCATGCAATAATTGTGTCAACAATTTAAAAAGTTTTTAAGTGCGGCTAAGCCTAATTTTTGGTTATGAGAGCGGACATATTTGTTTACATTTTATACCTAGCAGAATACTGCATTCTTTGCCAATATAGAGAAACTAAACTTCGCAACAACAAAGAAATGTATTCTTTTATTATTGCGAATTAAATTATTCTTGATTCATTCTGGAATTATTATTTAAATTATCAGCTTGTTTTTGTGTACAAATTGTAATTTTAATTGTAAAAATTGTTTTTTTAATTGTTGTAACTGTACTTGGTGTTTTATGTTTTTCTATATCTTCCAATTTTTAATGAAAATTTTTGAATTTTTACGTATTTTTGCCTTATCGCGACGTGAGAACTGAATTAAATAGTAGCGTATGCACATTAAGTAAGCGGCTCTGAATCGTCTGTGAAATCGACTGTGTTTAGCGCCAAAGTGTGGCTTTGGTAAGTAAACATAGTGAACTATTAAAGAGTGTATTTATTCTGTTGTGGTTTATGCGCTATCGACGAAGTAGATTTAATTCAAAATTCATTAACTGTTAATTCAATATGTTTAAATGAAATAAAGAAAAATTGCGTATAATTTAATATTCCATACAAGGGAGTCATGTGATGTATTTGTTACTGTGAAAAACCGAAATTGGAGAATGTCGACTTTCACCGGAGAACGTAAACATTCACCAGATACGTCGGTGAAAGATCGAATATAACATTGCATTCTCGTACATTCGGACCCTCGCCGGTTTATGTCGACAAACACAGATATGCTCTGGTGTAGGTCGAAAAGAGAGGAGTAGACAAAGAGGCGACTGGCTGTTTCCCATTAAGGGGACACGGGACGTTTAAATGAAAAATTCTTACTTTTTGTTCAAACTTTAAAATATTTTTCAGTTATGTGTATTGTGCATGTATTTACCTAAATATACAATTTTATAATGATAGAGGTAGAATTTTTTTAAAAAAAAGTAAAATAATTTTATGTATTTTTACGTTTTTATACTTATATTCATATAGTCCCTTGCGCATAAAAATTAATCAGAAACCTACAATAATTTTCCTAATGAATCTATATCAAATGATAAACAAAATTGGGCATGCATTTTAAAATAGGATGGAACATTATTGAAAAATAAATTATTTATTAAATTTTTCACAATTTTTTGAATTTTTATGGGTCGTTATTTTACGAAAAGCCTAACAATTCCTAGAAAAGTTCATCAATAGTAAAATGGATGCACAGTTCTCTTATGAATAGTATTGGAATGATGTAAATCAAGTATGAAAATAATTCGATAACAATTAAAACGCAAGAGATAATTTTAGTACTCAAAATTTTCAAAAATCTGAAATCCGTGAAAACACAATATAAAGATTTACTTTTACTTACACACCTGAAAATGACTTATAAATGCTTCTGCATTCTATTATATTACTACTTCATTTATTAGTTCTTTCTCAGCTCAATTTTGTTCATTTGGTTTAAACAGAATAAATTTTATATGCTATGCTCTGTAGACAAGCATAACACACGGTACATCACGTAGACTTGTATTTACTTGCTAACCTACTTTTACCTATATTTCAAATATTATTGTCTAAAAATTTTCTTTGGTTTTTCTGCATAGCATTGCAAATACAATGTTATATAAATGGAATGGATTTAATCTATTCAAGTCTTTGATTGATTTCACAATGGTAATTTGAAACAAAAGCGTGTCAAACTTTTTCTAAATATCGGTAGAGGACATTCGGTTACAGAACAATTTTCAATGTCTCTTGGTATCAAAGCAATGGATAGGAAAGCTTGCAATAAATGCTTGTAAATGTGATCAAGGGTATAAAAGAGAAGGTATCTCAGTTATCCAAAAAATAGTAAGGGAATAACATAAAAGCTGGTATCCGTCTATGAAAGGTGAGTATATTATCGACACTGGTGTGTTATTTCATGGCATATGGCATAAATGTAGACACAATTCCTTGAATTCTATTGGCTGTGCTAATCATATTTTGACTGACCTAGTAATTGATTTTGTGGTAATAAACTATATATTTACTTAATTTTATGCAACTTTTTATACTTGATAATGATATCAATTTCAATATAGTTTAATATTTATGGAAAAAAAAGCTAAATGCATAAAACATAATATTTTAATTATTTTGGAAAGTATATCAATATGTGATTGTTCGATGGTAGAAAACTTTTAAAGTCGAAGAGATTATAGATAAGTAGCATAAAATTTAAACATAGATCAAAACAGAATTAAATAACTTGATATTCAATTTTATGCATATTTTGATATTCAGAATCACATTGCTTTGAAAATACTTTAATATTTCAGGCTAAACATGACTAATTAAAAAGAAATATAAATTATAATGCATAGAAAATTCCTTAAGAAAATAGAATAAAATACAAATTCTGGAAAAAAAAAGACTATTGTTATCGGGACCAGATTAGCGTATGCACATGTATATGTATGTATGTCCGTATACATGTGTGTGTATCTATGTCCATATACATGTGTGTGTATACACATATACATACATAAGTACATATAGGCATGCGTACATGAATCCAATAATCCACATATATGCATATACACACATACATGCATATAGACACACGTTTCTGAATCCCGTCCTGATAACAGAAGAGTACCAAAAACAAAACTTGGTACTGCGCTATGCAGTTTTTTAATCGTAAATCATCTTTTAGTTAGAAGAATAGTTTACAAATGGCTCGCACACATACAGTACTTTAACGCTAAGCAAATATACATATTCCAAAATGTGTGGCAGACACGTAATGGAAAAATACCCAAAATTATACCCAACAGAAAACACAATTTGAACTTAGTTTTCGATGTAAATATGCTAAATCTCCATTGTTTTTAAAACGCTCCTGCACTGTATGTTATACCTTCATTTTTCAATTGTTTCTTTTCCATTTTACTTTTGTTAAACCTTTTTTTAACTAAAGCAGTTTTATATGTCACAGTGTTTCTCAGAGTACTTTGTTTTAAACGTCGGCCATCCCGTTTCTTAGCAATACATAATGCTGGACTGTTTGTAATCGAGGGGTTCTTTACATGTTCGAAAGCTACATTTCCCATATTAAACTGGCTTATTCCTGACAGAGCAGCCAATTCTAGCCTTCGCTTTGAAACAAATACTTCTTTCGGGCAATGATGCCAAATTAAATTGTGCAGACTTTCATTTGAGTTCTGTGTTTTTCCATTTGAGCATCGTTTCAATATTTCATCATTTGCTAATCGTTGGTAAACAGGAAGTATCTTAGACACTACCTTTTCAGATAGAAACGTCTTCATAGTACTATGGTTAGGAATTTGTGTGCCTTTGGCTAAAGCTCTATTATAAAAGCACCAAGATTCACTTCCTGAAGGACACTTTTTATGTTGTGGATTGGTATTTGTAGAGCAACAATGATACAGGGAAGCAAATATTGCAGTTTTCATTTTTGCTACATCTGGTACATTATCTCTGATTGCTTTCCGGTAATAGTTTGTTAGCTTAGTTATAGTTTGTTCTGTAAGATTTCCTTTCTTTTTACCGCCCAAACATTCTCCCTTTATCTTCCATTCTTTTACTTTATTGCGTAGCCCAGTGCCAAGTCTTTTCGCAACATGATTTAAACACTCTTCCTTTACAATTTGTATATCGCCATAGATTTTTAAATTTGAAAGGTGTATAAATGATTTTGCATCCCCATCTGAAAGAATTACGGTATATCGCATTCGACATTTTTCAATCGAACGTTTCCACAGTATCTCAGCTGCGTATACTTCCATTGAAGTGGAAGAACGATCATAGTTCTTTTCGCACATACTTGAGGTTTTGTGTGAATCGAACCAAACAGCATATTCTGCGCTATCGACACCCAAATCATGGGCAGTAATTTTACAATGATGGCAGTATTTCGAAATTATCACAAAATCAATAACAAGGCCAGTCAAAATATCAATGACACAGCCAATACAATATAAGGAATTATGTCCACGTTTATGCCACGTGCCGTCAAATGACACTCCAATGTCGATAATATCCTCTCCTATCTTAGAGGGATATAGAATTTCATGTTGTTCCCGTACTGCTTTCCTCGACAGCTCAAAGACTTTCTCTTTTATACTCTTGCTTTCTTTTACAAGCTGCACAACACATTTATCGAAAGTCTTCCTGTCCATTGTTTTCATACCAATAGACATTGAAAACTGTTCCATAGCAGAATGTCCTCTACCAATATTTAGAAAAGCTTCAACCATGTTTTTGTTTATCTCAAAACGCCGCTGTTCAGCCAGTCGTGGACTTGAATATGTTGAGCCATAAAGTGAATTGCATGAATTACACATTATCTGTAGCTTTGAAGAATAACCAAAATTATCATATTTGTTTACTTTTAGCTCATTTTTATTGCAATACTGACACCTAAGTTCTTTCAGTAAATTAATCCACATATTATCACACATGACAGTGTAAGTAGAAGCATTATTTTCCACTAAATCATCATTATTTCCAGCGCTACTGAAGAAACACAACTTCTGTTCAGTCCTGGACATTTTACTATTGTTTAAAATTATACTGCGTGTGTCAGGACAATCAGAATGTAGTAACACATCCACATCAGAATGGTGTGAAACATCAGCATTTGGATTGCATACTTTGTGCAAACCAGTATCAAAACATTCAACAGTTTCACTTTTGAATTTATTCCATCTTTTATTTGCTTTATCGCTTGCAAGTTTCCTTTTTCTTGAAGAACGGGACACAGGTTTTCGCCATCTGGAACTCACAGCATGCATACTTTCGATTTATAAAAACAAATCACAAATATAAAAACAAACGAACTTCGTCGTGGCGCTAAATGTAAACAAAACTCGAAGTAGTTCCTGTTGCCATTCACGGAAAGAATAATATGCATGTTGCAGCTTCTACAGTTCGAAATAAAATGAGTTAGTGGCTTGGCTGCGAGTGCAAAGTCTGAAAAACAAATATGGCAGCCCTTTAAATGCCCTTTAAACGCATTTAAATGCCCATGCCGAAAACGAAATTTCCTTATAAAATGCTTAATTTTCATCGCAACTTAAAAATTCTTTTTTGTAAACATCACTACGTTATTCTTTATTTTTAGAAACAGAAAATGAAATTTCGAATTTTTGAAGGAAATTAACGAATTTGAACGTCCCTTGTCCCCTTAAATGCAGTTGTAAAAAAGCAAGGTCCTCTTGTGTAATTCAAAGTGTCTTAATAATTCAAAGTGTTGCAATAAATAAAATTTTAATCACATAATTTAGTAAGTTTTTTATTACTATTATTTTATTTTCTCATTTTGAATGTACTATGTGTTTTAAGTTCTTATATTATTAAAATCTTATTTTAAATCACAAGTGCGTTTTTTCGCGACTGAATTACGGAGAAGAAAATATAATATTCTCATATATTCAACATTCACCGTTAGTACACGGTGAATGTCGACATTACCGGTGTAAGTCAGAAATAAGAGTATTTGGAAAATATTTCGGACATACACCAAATGACTATGTGAATGTTGACATTCACCAGTTAAAGTCGACATTCTCCAGAATTCGGTGTTTCACCGTAACATATACATCAGATTTTTTTTCCAGCGATTCGGTAATCTTTTAAAATACATATTTTATTTCCATTATAGAACAAAATTAAAATTGAAGTTTATGAATACTTAGATATACAAAAATAATTTAAATATTTAATATTGATTAGAGTTTGTATTTATAAAATCACAATCGCTGCGATTGACAGCTCTAAAACATCAATACAGATTAAGATACTAATATTGCCAATACACATTAAAATAACAAAATGGGAAGAATCTCAATTGAAGTACGTTGTCAGAAAAAAAAATTCTAATTTATATTAGAACTAAATTCTTAATTAAGAACAATAATATTAACCTCGCTTTCTTCTCAACAGAATTAATTTCAGATATTGGGAAATACTGTTTCAATTATTAATTTCCAACTTTTACAGTCACTTCTACTTGTTCATTTTCTTATGTCTTGCAATGTTTTATTACGTTTTTCTGTAAATTAGTTAAAAAGGATTTGCAAAATTCACAGTTGGCTATCTATCCATATTATTGAAGGAAAATGTTTCCTCAGGATTCGCATAGAAATTGAGTAGAAATTCACATATAAACATTTAAAGAGAAATTCACTTAGATATATAAAAAACGAAGATCTTTAAAGGAATTTAAAACCTTTAAATATGTGAAAGACAGAATGATTACTTATTACCAATTAACGCAAAATATTCGGTTAATGGAAACGTTTTTGTCTTGGGGGTAATAAAAAACATGTCTTGCATGAAATAGGTAATGTACTCAGAAAATGCTGAAGCTTTTTATTTTCGCAATTGTAATTTAACACTAAAGAGACAGCTGCTATCATTTTAACAATTTCTGATTTATTTTTGTTAACTCCGCGTTTTTTTTTGGTTTGTTGAATTTTTTATAACTTTGTTTATCTTTACATGTATATACACACACCTTTACAAAATCTCATACAATTATGAAAACGAGAAGAAATATGTTGTATACCTATTCTTTTATTAATTTCAATGGCATTAAGCGACAAACCAATCCCATAAAATCCCGTAAAACAATCCCGTAAAATGCTGTTTTTTTCCTGGACTTGAACTATTAAAACGCCTGCTTGTTTCTTCAAGTGACCAATGACAAAAGAAGATGCATTGAACACAGTGAAATACTGTTTCAATCTTTTTGATTTTTAAACGAAGTTAGCTTGTCGTAGAGGCCTTGCGAATGATAAAATTATACAACTGTGCGTGACTCGTATTCTTCTTAATAAATCAAGTCAAAAGGAAAATTTTAGTTGAATTGCGTTTAACTGCATCACGCAAAGGACCAAATATCTTTAATTTCACTTTCGTTTTATACAGATGAAAAGTGAATCTGAAGGAGAAGAAAACCTCTAAGAAGATGAATATTTTATTCCTTAAAAATTAAAATGTCTAACAGATATTCTGAATTCGATGACGAAACACAAAAAGTAAGCTTCGATTTTTTAACAAAATGTATCGAAATATATACATACAAATGCACTCACCAAAAATAAACGGAAATGAAAAAAAAACTTAAATGAATTTATCATGATAGTGCACTTCTGATGCGGTGCCTTCAAAGAAAGAAGAATTTGTCAAATGTGGCTTGATATGAATATTACTCGTATATACCTTTCAATAATTAATCAGGACGTTTTCATCATTGAAATATATTGAAGATATCTGTAAATATCAACAAATGCGAAAGGAATTAAAAAAATGAAATAATCTTAAGTTCGTTACAGTTATTTATAGAGAAAGCAATGAGAAATATAATAAAACAAGCCATTGAAGCTGAAACTCGAAGTTTTGCAAATGTGGAATGGAACAGATCGATGTTTCTACATGAGATCGATGACTTTTCAAATCTTTTATACGTTCGGGGATCTTATTGGGAGAAAGAGATATATTGTTTCGGGATCTGCGATATATTTGAAGCAAGAAAGAGAAGAAACTGGTAATAAGCTTGTAAGCCAGAAAAGCTGGGAAGGAATCCATAGATTTCAGCTTGCAGTTTAGGATAATATTAATTTAGTTACGGTTTCATTTCATTCCTATTGGCTAATTCTAGTTTAAGTTTCAAAATAATAATATTAATATTGGCTTTATGCAAGAACATGCATCGTTAGTTTTAATTAAGAGTCACATGATAGGAATTAATTCTGAAATTATGCAGTTTAAAATGATTTATTATGATTATATTACTGTTTTTAGGATGAAAAGTGAAAATCTCCTAGGACTATTGAAAATTAAAGAATTATGTTCACATAATTGTTATCTTGAACACACACACATGCATGCATGTATATAAAACGCATATTTTATTCATATGCGAGAAATATACAATTGATAAAACCACGATGATATACTTTCAGCAATGTTTTAGTTCATTTAATAGTAATATAGCGATAGAAAATTGGAATTAGAGAACCTACATAAGTTACATGCATCATTCTTGAACGTGATTTTGTTCAACTTATCTCAGTTAATGCAATTATTTACAACGATGGAAATACTAAGATAAAGAATAATATAATGCAAATAATCACCTAATTCTCTCATTTCAAAATGTGTTATTAATTACAAGAGCTTTAGAAGACAAAAATAATGATCCCTTATTATATTATTATGTAAGTTAAAGTATTACAACACTTTTTCCGGGGATACAAGGAACAACCAGTTGCAGTTAGAAGAAAATCTGTCATCAAAAGATTTGAACTGAATTGCACATTACACGAAGCCAGTAACCAAACGTTAAAATTTTTATCGCTTTTAAAATATTCTACGCAAGATTTTCTTGATATCTGGCCTTTCTACCTCCTTGTACAAAGCAAATTAATTATTGTAATCGCGAAAAATTTTGAGTACCCTATTTAAACGAAAATATTCATCTTGACCGCTCTCGAATCCATTTAGACCCTTTTTTTAGGAACACCTGCACGTAATAACAAAATAAATGACTATATTTTCCAAAACGGATTATAATAAGATTTTCAAATGGAATCAAAAAAAATTATTTCGTGACGTCTCTACATACGTAAGTATCTTTATACCTCTCATAAATCAAAAACGAATAATCGAACACCGTTGAAATTTTGTATATAGCATGTAGCTGTGCACCTCTTTTTTCTTACAATCAGATGCCTCAAACTTATCTATCTCTCTCTATATATATAAACTCTCTCAAACGGCTGGATGAGCTCATTGTTTTTATTCTTATATGTTGAAAAATTGCGCGACTTTTGCTTTAAAACTGATCGAAATATGCTCCAGTTGAGGGTAGTATGCCTTTAGTTAATCTGCGTGCAATAGTTTTAGAATTATAAACAAAGAAATTTAATTGGTTTTAGGCCTAACGAGGCCGCCATTTGCTTGCATTTAAAGCTGAGTAGGATAGTCAGTTAAATCAACTGGTGCACCAAATTCAGTGTCTTTTTGCCCAGTGTGGCCTAAATTTAACTTTCAGTTTGTGCGCCGAAGTATTTTTCTTTCTTGCTGCTGGCAGAATTACTTCTTTTATGCATACGAACTGTAACTTTAATTCTAATTTTTTTAACTCTTTTTAGCAGTATTGAGTGTTTTAGGTTTTTCTGTGTTTTACAGTTTTCTTCATTGTACGAAAATACACAAAACTCAAAACATCTTCGAAGATGCTTCGAGTTCTTGTGTATTTTTGCCTTACCTCAAAGGTAGAACTATATTGATTGAATGTTAAATGCCTCTCTAATCAAATTCGAGGAGATAAGCCTCAGAGAAGTGCAGGAAAAAATCTGTACAATTTAAGTAGCCTCTGAATTTGGAAAAGATCATGTAATGCCTACATCAATTCTTTTTTTTTCTTTTTTGAAAGAAGGGATGGTTTTTGTAAAAAGTTGGTTTTATTTTCACAAGATTTCATAACGTTGTAACTATTAGGAAATGTTTATCACTAGTATGATAAATATTATATTAACAAGTTACCGAGATTTAGACATTAGGCATAATTGCTTTTAAATATCAAAGTATTTTCCATCATGCGTATTATTATAATGTTCCGAAATTTAAATGAACACTAAGTAAATTTATCCAGGACCCTCGATGACCATTCACTTCGAAGTACTTCGTTAAAACTACTGTCTTTCGGAATTATTGAGGATAGCAGTTGGAATAAACTAAAGCAATTAAGGTAACAACGGACGGTAGCTCGAAGAATTTATCTATGCAAATTAAAGACAACGCCTGAACAGAGTACAAGAGCTACTCTACAACTGGAATTGCTACTTAGTATAATTCTTGGTTGTATCGAATAGAGCTACATTAATTACAAGGTGTTACGCAGTTCACCGAATAAACATGTAACACCACGTGAGGTTCAGCTGAATTCATTTTAAACCTCAAAGGTGAACGAATAGTCTAACAGGCACAGATAATCCAAGCCTCCAGAGAGACATTCATCTAAACGTTAGGGGTCTTCGAAATCGCTTTCCTTATTGCAACGTTGTGTTTGTGAGATCTGGAGGACGAATGTAAGCTTTGAAGTCTCTGGGCATTGTTCTCAGTGGCAGGTTTTAATGAAAAGAGTTTATTTGCAATATAACAGGTTATTACATTTATTACGCATCTTGTAATAGGGTATTTAGTGAATACTGAAAACGAAATCTAAGTCCATATTTATTTGCTTTTGAAGGATGGTATTATGTAGATAAAACGTCTGGCTAAAAATCCAAGTTTTCTTAAAAATCTAAAATAAGAAATCAAGGAATCTAAAACAGGAACATTCAATATTTTACACTTAAAAGAAATATAATAAGGTTAAAAATATCTTAAAGAAGAAATGGATATCTATACTTATCAGGACTTGTGTTTCTCTTCTTGTTGATTTTGCAAACATAACTGTAGTCCTGACTAGGAACAGGGAGCATACTAAAAGCTATGTTCGTGCGTGTGTAGAAGATAAAATAGAGATTAAAATTTACCCTTTATTAAAAAGATTATTAAGAAAAAGTTTTAAAACATTAAAAAGATTATTATTATTACCCATTATAAAAAGATTAAAATTACCCTTTATTTGCTTATGGATTTTACAAACGTTCCCGAACTTCGGGATACAAAGATTCACCACTTGTGGACTAAATGTAAAAGAATATAAGACTACTAACAAACTAAAATTTAAACAAGAGCTAACTTTTAATATTTTACACAGATGACTAGCACTGGCCTTTTAAATTGCTACGTCTGTAGTACGCAAACTGCGGAAAACCACAATACGTCTTTAACTTTCAAGAGGGTTAAACTCTGGCCTTAAAGGCGGACAGTAACTGACGACAAGCTCGCGTGAAGACTCGTAGCAAGAGAACTGTCTCTCCTTTTTTCTACTGTCTACTCTTAGCAAAGGGCCATAACTTAAATACTTAAGCGTTAGCATGTAAAATTTGCATAAACATATGCACGCTTTAATTCTGGTCGGAAGTGGAAAAATAAGAGATGGTAGTAAAGTTTTAAAATGAAATAAACGTTAGTGAGCTTAAAATCCTTACATATTTATTATATTTATTTTGTCGCTATAGGCGATGCAGATGAAAATATTTTATTTCATAGTACTCATGTAATCAATAAAATAACGGGGATTTTAAGATGTTATTAAAAAACTGTTTTTTAATAATGTTACGAAATCCCGGTGGGAGAGCTAAATGACGCACTTAGGGTTGCGAAATATTTCGAGAAAACACCCGTTTGGCAATCTATGGCAAAATTAACGCTATGTCACAGAGGGAGCAACAGCACTCTAGAACGCATTTTTACAGTTTTCTTGAGAGTATATTCGAAGTTTGGTTAAAGCTATATATACCCTACCTGTATGCGGAGAAAGTAGTGTGTCTTCAGTTGAGATATTTATTAGCTTGAGAACAATCGACTTGAGCAATTCACTTGTCTTCAGTTGAGACAGGTATTAGCTAGAGAGCAATTGCTCTTTAAAGTCTGCCATCCTGGGATTGGAACCCCCGGGATGGTAGCGTGATTGGCATACCTCCTGCGGAACACTGGACATTTGTGGACATTGGAGCCACCTCCCGCCTAATACGTAGCCTCAGCTACGTATTAGGTACCCGGTTCTCAGCCGGGCTCAGTCAGTGCAGTGCTTGATATTGGGATCGCGAATCACGTACACAAGTACATTAGATTAAACACGCTTGTTTCTAAGCTAAGCATACATGAAGTTGGATTATCCGGTCCTCACCTCAGTGCCGAGGTATCAACGGAGAGAAGCTAAGTATACATATAAAACAGAGTGCGATCTTGCTGTTCTATGTGCGACTTCGCTTTGATTTTTGTAAAGCAACACAAGAACTGCATTTTTCACTTGCACAATGCACTTTAAGACATTACGCAAAATATTAGTTTTCCAAAAAACGAATAATGTGGCTTTTTTTGCATCACTTGCTAAGAAGTTAAAGTGCAGGAAACATTGTTTTTAACATCTAACCGGGTATTTTCCTATTGTTCGTTGATATTTTAGGAATTTTTCAAAACTTGCACCTGCCACTTCAGGTACTTTACTGGGTAATCTAGTAAGAGGGATTCGCAGGAACAGGAACTATAGAAACAAGTTCTTTCTGTATGAGTTAGTGAGTCTGGGTCAGTTTTACCTAAAGCATATGCAGAGGCTCCACGATCAAATCATACACAGTCGATAACATACACTGCTGTCAAGCTAAAAAAAGAATTTGAGAGATTATTCCTAGTAAGACTGTTTTTGGAAAACAAGTTAATAATTTTCTAAGCGTTTATTGCATTTCTTAATATTGTACTTTGTGTATAATGAAAAACTAGAGCCATTTCGTGAAAGATGCCAGTTTTGCCAACGCATCAAGTGCAAATCAGTGAAATATGCTGTAAACTTTTTTTGCACTGTGTGATTCTTATACTATGTATAAATTCAAAAATAAAAACAACCATTCGTCAACAAGAAATCACTGAAAAGAACTTGATGTTGACTTAGTAAAGGATTATCTTCTTGATAGATCTGAGAAGAGAAATGTACCACAGAATATTAAAACTAGCTTTAAATGGATTCTAATTTTACCACGTAACAAACTGGCGAAACATCTGAAGAAATCTTCGACTCGTCGATGTGTAGAATGTGCTAAGAATTTTGATCGGAAGGTTTCATCTGTATGTGAACAATTAGGTAATTCATTGTGCAAACCCCGCTCGTTCGTCATATACAAGAATTGTTTAACGAAAATGTTAAAAATTATTTCGGTGAATAAAAAATTATTTTAAACACAACCAACAAAATTAAATAAATATTCCAACTGAATACGAATGCGCCAGAGTAAAAGCTTAAGCCTTTGTTACTTCCTTGTACTAAATAAAAAGGTAGCACTTCAACCGCGAAAAATTCCGGGTGTCATATTTTCACGAAAATATTCATTTTGAGCGCTATCGAATGCAACTGAACGATGTTTTTGCGCGATATTTGTATGTAAAGACAGAAAAGAAGACTCTTTTTTTGCCCCAAAAATTGTAAAACTGATTTAAAAGAATTCCGAAGGGATTTTTCCGTAGTATAAGTGCGTATGTACGTACGTACGTGCGTATGTATGTGTGTATCTCGGGTAACTTAAAAACGCGTGGCCTCAGTGCGTTGCAATTTTTGCATATAGGACTGCTATACACTGGTGCGCAAAAATTAAGGACGAGACAGTTTTTTTCAATATAACTTTGTACAAAAGCTTTCCACATCAACACATTTAATACCGTAAGATCCCCAATACGTAAGACATGAGTAATGTAAGCAACACTTACTAAAAGAGAAATCAGAGGGATAAAAAGAAGCTTTATTGAAAAAGTAGCATGGAGCGCAATGCGACTGAAGGCCGAAACATCCCTGTGATGGGTGTCTAGCAAGAAACATCCGGTGTTTAATAGGGGATATGATGTCCCCTGACTGCTAGGCAGGTTTCACATCATTTTTGCATGCTGGATATGTGGTTGTTAATGAGCTGTTGAGACACTGCTGCTCGTTCCTCTTGTAGCACCAATCGCAGTTTCGGAATCGTTACTGGCGATAAGTTACGTGCTGCCACGGGTCTCCCTAGTAAGTTCCGTACATGCTTGACCTGATTTAGATCCAGAGACTTGCCGACCAATCCATGTGTTCATTATCTTCACTCTCCAACAGCTCTTCGACAGTAACTGTGCGATGAGGTGGAGCATTGTCGTCCATGAAGAGGAACTGAGGACCCATAGCCCCTGTGAAAAGACGCATGTAAGGAAGAAGAACCTCGTTACAATAGCAGTCCCAGGTGACGAACCTCCTTGGGAGATATGAAGGTCGGTCCGGCTACCAAGCATTATGTCTGCTCGAACGAGAACTCCGCGACCTCCAAAACAGTCCCTTTTGATGATGTTGAAGGGGTTATTGCGTGTTCCCCGCTCTGTCCAGATGTGTATGTGTCTAGAATCGCAACTCAGACTAAATCTGCTCTCATCTGTAAAGAGTACTCGTCCCCATTCATTGTCTCTCCAATTCCGGTGTTCCCGGCACCACAGAGAACGCCTTCTCCGATGGGCAGGCGTTAGAGGTACACACCGTACAGGGCGTCGTGCAAACAGACCACCACCGTGCAGTCTTCTGGCCACGGTAAAACGCGATATCGGTCGTCCAGTCGCCTGTGTCGTGTGTCTAGCGATTTCTCCCGCTGTCTGCCGCCTGTTTCTTCTGGCCTGTAAGGCAATATACCGGTCATCTGCGGGTGTGGTTCCTCGTGGACGACCACTACTAAACCCCCGGATAGCTGTTCCTGTAGTTTGAAATTGTCTCCAAAGTCGTGAAACGATGCTGTGAGCAATTCCGAACTCTGCAGCCACACTTGTCACACTGCGGTCTTCCTCCAACTTCCCAATGATTCGACCTCGGGTAAAAGCATCCAGATGTCATCTAACAGATTGATTATTCGCCATTTCTCGCTGAGGCAGCAACTCGGTGTGATTTTAACTGCTATACGGCGTGCAATCTCTTTGCCAGGAATACTGATCTTACACTGACAACATGCTTTATACTACTCAAACACTTCCCCATTACGTCTACCTGCATATCTGCGCATGTGCTACTGTACATCACCTTACTTAATCTCCTGATTGGTCTTTCTGTCCGCTCTGCCTCTTCGTTCAGCTGATATGCTAATTTTTCGACTTCGTCCTTAATTTTTGCACACTAGTGTAAGTTGAAGATGTGCAACTCCTATTTTAGTTGCAATCAGCCCCACCAAAAGTACAGAGATAAAAACAGAGCGAATATATATATGTGTGTGTGTGTTACTCAGCTGAGTGAGCTCGATTTCTTTGTTCTTATATGCTTGTAAATTGCGCATTTTTTGCTTTAAAAATGATTGAATTATGTTGTTCTTATCTTCCGGTTAAAGTTTCTATGATTTTAGTTAACCTGCATGTTATAGTTGTAGAATTATCAACCATTTAAAGTTTGTTTAAGTGCGGCTAAGCCAAATTTGTTTAGCCGTAACAGCCATATTTGTTTACATTTGAAACATAGCAGAATGTTGGACTTGTTGCCCATCTAGAGAAACTACGCTTTGCGACAACAAAGATACCGTCTTTTATTATTACGAATTAAATCATGCTTAATCCATTCTGTAATTTATTCGAGGAAAGAAGCTTTTTTACTTCGTAATTTTTAATATAGATGTTTTGAGTTTGTATGTACTTTTGCCTTGTCGCGAAGTGAGAACTGAATTAATTGAATGAGAGATACAGAATCACCGGTGAAAAACGGTTTCTTTATTTTTTTTTGGTTTAATTTCTTTTATGGTTAATTTTGGTTTAATTTATTTTTATTCCTTTTAAATTTATTATAGTATTTAAATAGAACATGTGGCAACGATTCGATAATTCTTCAGATGATATACATAATTTTTGTGCATTGTGAGTTATAAAATGAATGAGATGTAACGCTATTAAGTGAACCTACAGCCAGAGAGTCACTACGGTAAACAAGTACAGTGAAATTTAAAGAGTGCATTTATTCTATTGTGGTTTATGTGCTATCGAAGAAGTAAATTTAATTCAATCTAGTAAATGAAATGCAGAATGCGTATAATTTAATATTCCGTACAAGGAAGTCATGTGGTGTATATATCAGATTTCTTACTCAATATTTTCCAATAAAACCATGATTCAAAATATCCATTTTATTGTTTTTACATTTCCAGCACGGAAAATCTCGTTAAATGCACGTATTAATGTTTAAATGTTACGTAATGGTAGAAAGCGTATCACTGTTGAAAATGGGATACAAAATCAAAGGTAAATTAAAATTAGCTATTTTCGTTTTGAAAATTATCTTTTGAAACAAATGGTTTATACTGATTCTTTAAAAATATTCAAATAACCTGTTTAGATATAACTTTTTGTTTAAAATGCCTATATCTTACTGAGAAGATAGCGTAAAAATTAGAGTCAAATTGACTCGCTGCGTGTAGTAATGTCATAGAAAAATCAGCATATCCTAAAATTGCTGAACATAGCTAAGCTGATCTTTCTTAAATAATAGACAATATATTCCACACATGTTCCGTAATGCCAGCTTTTCCCTATTTCGGCATTGATTATTCTTTAGCTCTACTCTTGTGTAATAATCTCTCAGTTCCTTAGTCCTTTGGGCATCGTTTTGCATGCGAACGCTGTGGGAGATCCCAATTAAGGACAACGCTTACTCTTTCTTCTACCGTAGCCATCTTTTGTTTAGGACAAGAGAAGCATCTGTCACTGGCAGTACTAATACGCGTTTACATAGCATCTGCTACTAGCTCAGCGGGATAAGTTATCCGAGGAATAAGCGAAAGACCATGTTCTAGGAAACAAACCGTATATATTTTCTGTTTATCTCAGAATCCATCTTTAATGTAGTATATATTTGGTGTATCGAATTAAAGGACAGTTTTATATTGTCTCTAAATATTAAAATATTAATGAATAAGGAAGAAAATTAACACGTGCAAATTATGTAGGTTTCTGTCCTCTGTGAATGGGAAATATAAAGGTTTTAAAAACTCTTTATCTTAAAAATTTAAATAATTTTAAGCACTGCCAGCGTTAAGGACGTAAAATTCCGTATAGAAGGATGGCTTTTGTATTCATCACACGTGGAAATTTCTGCCAGCTTTTAATGTATCCGATTTCTGGTTGGACGTATAAAGGCAGAAAAGGAATCAAGATAAAAAATGGGTCTTTCTTATAATTATATTGAAAAAAATATCGTTTATTCTTTGTGACATTTTGAGGAACTTTGAAATTTCAGTGCTAAATCCGTAGCGCTCGGACGGCTAGAACCATGGAATGATTCATTTGGTTCTCAATCGAAGTTATAATATGCAAAAAATTATTACTGTTAAAAAACAAAACAAAGACAAGGAAGAAAGAGAAACAAGTAAAAAATGCAACAGCCCAATTATAGCTAGAATTTTTTTCTTTTTTTCTGCCTTACTAATAGAAAAATAGAATGTTTCAAATACCTTAAACTATAAATAAAAA
Organism: Stegodyphus mimosarum; assembly: GCA_000611955.2. Classification (NCBI taxonomy): domain Eukaryota; kingdom Metazoa; phylum Arthropoda; class Arachnida; order Araneae; family Eresidae; genus Stegodyphus; species Stegodyphus mimosarum. The sequence continues at coordinate 85,195 of KK119681.1, forward strand.
AAGAAGCTGCTTCAGTAATTATCTAATATGAAACAACGTAAGCTTCCTATCATTATCAAAAATATAAAAAATGAATATAATAATCCAACAGAAAAACAGGATAGTTTTTTTAAACTAAATTGTTTTGCTTAGTTCGAGTTTTACGAGAAACAGAGAAGATGCATATTAACTTCTCGTAATTTTTTTTCTTCTATCACAGCGCTTGTAATTTAATCTATGTTAGTACTTTTTTAAATAAATTCTCCTGCACACACACACACACAAAAAAAAAAAAACTTAAATATCCTTTTGACAATTGATTTTTCTCTTTCAAACAAACGAACAAAAAAAACAGTATTTTATTTATTTTAATGCCCGCATAAATATGAATATAATTTAGAAAGTAACAATTCTACACTAGATTAAATCTACCCAAGTGAAAATTACATACAAAAAAACATACTTTCAAAATATTCAAAACTTATTATACGTGTAACATCTTTAGTATCTGAATTACATTATTAGTATCTGAATTACATTGTAGCTCTTAATTCTATGGTAAAAGACGTGAAAATAAAAACTTGGCTTAATATGTAAATGAAATAAAAATTAAAAAGCAAACCATCATTTTTTAAACTTATAAAGCTTAGTTATATAGGTACGAGAGAGGAAAATTAATTTTGCAGACCAGAATAGAAACATTGTTTCGCACGTGATGTAGTTACGTCAAAAATCACATGATCATTCACGCCTGAACAAAAATATTTTACAACAACTGTAAATTACTGGCTAATACGGAAAATTGTCAGTTAGTTATATAGAGATTAATAAATTTTACAAGGCATGCAAATGAGTAATTTAGAGCAACATATTAAGCTGGAATTTCACATAATGATAGGAAAATGTGCTGCAGAAGCATAAGAACTAATTGAAAGTTTCATTTGGTAAAGGTATCATGAAAACGTCCAATATATTTTGGTGTATTTTGGTGCTTTAAGTGATTCACAAATGGGCCAGAAGACCATATAGAAACACTCAGAAACGGCCATTTAAAAAAAAAAGTGTCAGATGTTAATATTCACATAGCCTGAGATATAAGACGGGTAATGCAAACAATACAATAATACAAACAATGATAATTGGTAAATGTTCAGAAACAGATTGATTGATCTAGGAAGAAAAAGGCAGATTTTAACAAAACTGAACATGATGAATATTTCTTAGAAATTTTTGTCTTAAGCCACAGTTTGCTTCTTAAGAGGCACTTCCTTGTAGAAAAAGAGATTAACTAATTAAATCACTTATCTATTTACCTAAATTAGCTTTTGTGTGCTTTCTGTACATTCAAAAGTTAAGTTTTTATCCCGAAGGTATGGATAGCTAACATGAAACAAATCTCAGACATATACTCAACAGCGCTCAAGAAAATTAGTTCCAAGCTTGCTTCAAAATGAAGAATGCAGCCAGTATATAAATTCAAAAGGATGGAATTTTAATAGAGGCAACATGCGTTAGCTCAGAGTTTCGTGTCTTATGTTTTCAAAGAAGCATCCTGGTAATTAAATTGTCGTAGGAAAAACTGTCGAAAATAGTTTGTTTTTCCATCGAAGTACTTTACACTTCGAACCTTTTTTCGTGACGAATGATAATTATGCCAATGTTATTAATTTAAAGCATCATTTATTAAATTTATTTTAACTTTAATGACATTAAGGTAATTGATAAAAAATAAAGCAAAACATATTTCGTGTTTAATTTCATTAGCATTGGCATTGACAAAGCATTGTTTGATGCTGCTAAAATGTTAATGTTTTCGTTTAATTGTATTTGTATTTAAGGGACTTTTAATGATAAAAATATCAAAATGTAAAACGTTTAGAACTGTATTTAAAAAATGTTATTGTTTAATGTAGATGTTCACAGCAGCATTACGTACAAAGCAGATCGGCTAGAACACTGATTTCTGTGAAGCTAAACGAACTTTTTCGAAGAACAGATTCGAAATAACATTTGCTTTTGTTGCGCTTCTTATTGTATCTTAATTATTGGAACTGTTTTTCCGCAACCGTCGGTTTCTTTAAGGGAACATTTCTTTCGACAAATGTACGGATTGGAAACAAGGGAAGGTGCTTCGCAATTTTTAACCGGATGTCTTATATGTATTCCTAAATACACTCACTTCCAAAAGTTAAACACGAAGATGTAAAATGCAAAAAAATCAACAAATACTGCTTTGATTGACACAAATTCGGCACAAGATACAGCACGGCCGAGAGCGTCCCAAAGATTTTCCGTAGGACTAAGGTCGGCGAATATGCTGGCCACGCCATACTCGCAATCCCTTCACTCTCCAGGTAGTCATCGACAATGTCAGTTCCATGGGGACGTGCGTTATCGTCCATTAAAACAAAGGTAGGGCCAACTGCTGCAGCGTAAAATCTCACAATGGGTTCTAGGACTTCATCTCGGTACCAGACATCCATTAAAGAACCCCGTTTAAAGATATGCTGGTCGCTGCGATATCCTAATGAAATCTCTGCCCACACCATAATGCTTCCGCCTAGGAATGCGTGATGTTCGGTGATGCTTTGGAACTGATTGCGTGTTCGTTGTTCACGCCATATCCTTATACGCTTGTCATCTGGCTCCAGAGCAAATCTTGACTCATCAGTAAACATGACATTGCCCGAGTCAGACACATTCCAACTGACATGTGCCCGGCACCACTGTAATCGTGCCCCTATAGGTTGGACGGATAGAGGAACACAAACTCGAGGTACCCGGGCGTACAGTCCACTTATATGTAATCTTCAGCGTAAAGTAGCTGCAGATATCGCCTTACCAATGGACGCTGTAACCATAGATGTCACACGTGTGGAGGAGGCTCTGCGATTCCGCTTGGCTACAAAAACAATATATCGATCTTCCGCGGAGGTTGTAACCCTTGGGCGACCGGATACGATCCTTCAGAGAAATGACTGTGTGGTTTGGAATCATTTCCATAAACGTGAAATTACAGAATGATGAACGCCGAAGAAAAGAGCAACATCTGTGATCGACTGTCCTGCTTCAATGCGCCCCACAGCATGCCAGCGCTCAGAATCTTCCATTCGTCTTCTGGAAGTCATAGAAACACGTATGTCTTGGAAACAAATTGTAGGAAACTTTTAAACACCTTCTATCAGCACTTACAATCAACTTTTGTAACGTTTCATAAAGCTGGCTTCTTATAAGACTGCCTTTTTTGCCTATTTCTTGACATGAAAGCGCGATTGGATGCTGCCTAACATATTTGCATACTTCCATCTACCTCTGCAGCGAGTTGAATCCCCTTCAGCCCTGACTGGCTTCAGAAAATTAGCATTTTCCTCTCCATGCTTGACTTTTGGAAGTGAGTGTATAACGTAGATGCGTTTATTGATCTTTCATATTATGTTTACTTACGTTTCCTAATATTCCTGAAGCTCACAACATATTTAACCATTTCGTAGTACCATTGTACTATAAATGCAACAACCTCACAGCAGATAAAGTCAACTATAAGGAATTTTATCTATATTATATGTGTGTGTGTGTGTGTGTTATAATTTCGAAGCACAGTCGCGATCTCTGAATGGTACGGGGAGAGGAAGAAGTTGATACCAAACTAAGTGCAGCTAATTATCATCTTTATTTCCACATTTCCAGGCACACTAGAATAATTCCTAGTAGACAATATACCCTTTAATTATAACAATTACGATATTTTCTTATACACATTGTTTTTTTAGAAATTAAGACGCGGGTATTTTAGAGAAGCGAAAGAGATATTAGCAAGGTAGAAGCTAGCGGAATAATGATATAGTTATTGTGCCAAGAGTATTTATACCAAATCTGAGGTATAAGTAGAGCTAATCTATGATTGGTTAGGTCTAGCTTTAGTTGCATGTTTTAGGTAACATTACATAACGTTCAAAAATCTCCAATGTGCGAGAACAGATGAATTTAGGAGAAGAGCACCAAAACTAGAAATGTTAATTTTGAGGTCGTCAATTATTTTTTAAAGCAGCTATCGTATTTTGTTGCATCTTACATATATCTATATCTATATATGTATATGGGAAATCAACTTATTTGAACTACGTGCAAATTCCGCTTGCAATTATGTCTATTTTCAGTACAAGGTATTCTTAAAAAAATTTATTTTTCGATTTTAATGCATCTAGAAAAAGGGTAAACTCGGAGAGAATATCAGGAAGAACTGGAATGAGTTCAGACGCAGACCCGGAGACCGGCTGTGGCTAATTTCAGACCGGGTACAGGGCACGACTACTTAGCAGAACATCTCAGCATAATAGACATACTGAGTGACAGTAATTCCCTATTTGTAGAACAGACACTACGAATAAGCAGCACTTGCTCTTTGCCCGCACCTTGACCCTAATATAAGACAGCGGTGATATTCTCATTGGACAGCCAAAAATCTCATATCGTGAGCAGACAGTAGCTTCGCCTCTAATCACTGAAGATTATTAACATTTTAATTTTGAAATTTTTTGGTATCGTAGACACTTTAGGGCTGTAATTTTTAAGTCTTTTTAAAAGTTTGGTGATGTAAATTTGAATATAATGTTTTGATTTCGGCCAGTAGCCTAAAGTAAATGGATTGATTTCGAATAAAGCCATAACAAACAAAAATATATATAGGAAAAAAAATTCTCAAATTTATATATTTTAGGTATAAATTTTGATGTACCATCAAGATAAACCACATCTTATATTAAACATTCCTAGCCCTTGATGCCATACATCATGTCACAATTTCGGAGAATCGTAGCTCACTTCATAGCATCTTATCACATGAATCAATTCAATGTCAGTGGTTTCCTAGTTGGTAGCCGGGAGTTAATTGTCAAGTGTTTCCTGATGCAAACAAGCCATTAACTAACATATCGCTGCGGGGAAATTACATTCGTGTTAACCGCTTAACAGCTAGGTATCAGCTTAGGGACAGGAATTTATCAACAAAATAATAATGAACAATACTGACATTTCAAAAATAATAACTAAAGAATAATTACCTTAATAGAAATACTCACACTTTATTCAATTAATTTATTTCAATCAAGCAAATAACAGTTCATTTAATTAACTATTCAGTTTATTTCAAACAGTCAAAGTAGTTTTATAAGGTATTTCTCCCCCCTTCTTGGCATGCCTTCGTGGTGTAGTGGTCAGTACACTTCGCGCGTATTCGAGAGGTCCGAAGTTCAATTCCAGGCGAGGGCATGTTCATTTTCTTCAGCTTCCTGCTTCAAAAAATGCCCACGATCTCTGCAATGGGGCTTAAACTATAAAAAAGTGGTGAATGATGTTTCTCCACCACGTGGATTTGGCGATTGTGTCCCCTAATCCCCAGCCGCTCTTTAAAAGGTGGAGTATATAAGGTAGTTCTCCCTCCTTCTCGCATGCCCTTGTGGTGTAGTGGTCAGCACGTTCGACGCGTGTTCTAGAGGTCCGTGGTTCATGTCCCGGAGAGGGCATTGCTCCTTTTTCATCTGTCCTGCTTCGAAATAACCTAATGTCTCTACAGTTTGAATCCCAGAAAAGGCATGGGTATAAACTGTCTATCCCCTCGCAGGAGGTAAAGGTGGCTGCCTATTCGGTGTCTCCTTAATAAAATTAACACCACTTTTGACTACTTAATACCGGTGAAAAGCTAAAAATAGCCAGTTCCCACCGTGAAAAAAAAAGTTTTTGATACGAATACAGAAAGTAACCTTGAAGTACAATCTATAATAACAGTTTAAAACCAAAAATCACTAATTTAACTGTTGATATGCATGAATTTATAATAGCAAAGTTTAATTGTAGTAGTTTTATTAAAAAAGCTTAATTTTCTATATTTTATCACATAATATATAATAAATATAGTTATGATATTACTGGTCTAAATAAGAAGATTAATATAATTCTTTTTGGCATTTTAATTTAGCTTTTATTTCAAAAGCTAGTGGTAAAACTACGTTTAATCATCTCATTCTGACGAAGAATTTAAAACCAATCATTTGAGCTCTATCATATATGCATATCATTAATAGATGTTTTGTGTATTAGTAGACCAAAGAAACGTTTAGCTCAGAACGGCCACTAGTCTCGAAACGGGAATTTGCACTGAATCACTGTAAAAGGCTGAATCACGCTTCAAATTGTTGTCAGCAAATATTATCACCCTGTATTATTTAAAAATAAATAAAGGAGAATGTTCATATATATAAGTATGTTCCTCGCATTCTGAAAAAACGGCAGTACCTAAAGCCGTCAAATTTTGATTAACATAATCCTCCACCCTCGAACATGGTCTCTTGTAAGCCCAAATTTTGAATTTTGAATTTGTTTCCTTATCTATTTCACATATTGTAAAACGTTAACGAATTTTTGATTAACAAACTCAGCTATTTAAAAGCGACAAGTGTATTGAAAAAAAAAACATTTTTATCTCCAGTGGGCGAAACTATGTAGAGGAAATTCTAAAGATATGATGTTTGTAAATATTGCTGCCGTTGAGTTGAATTTTATATGGTTTAAGTGCGAAGAATATTTTATTTGAAAAGTAACGCACAAAACGTTAAAAAAACGCCCCTTTGGGTGTAATATAAAACCTGAAAGCGTCCTTTTTAAATTGTTTTATTAAAACTATGTGCATAACACTCTTACTTTGTTAATATCTGCTTGTGAATGTGTACATAACTTTACTTTAAATTACATGTTTAGCTGTTTTAGATCTTTCACCAGTTTCCGTGAATACAGTCACTTGAGCAGTAAATGAATATTTCTATGTCTGTATAGTTAATATCATTTAATTAAACAAGCTAGAAAGTATTGATTGTTTCTGTTGAATTATTTTTTATGAAACTGTAAACGTGTTTTTCATAAATTCAGAATGATTCCTTGTTTCAGATAAAATTTGCTACAAGCGAAAAATATTACAGTATGTTTTAACGGCTTCTTATTGATTTTCCACAGTATTCATATTGACTGAAAATATTTAACTTTTTTTGTGGTGAAAATAAATAAATACGTTCAGTGAATTTGAATCGCAAAAGATAATTACAAAAAGATTGTTCGCCTTTTTTTCCCATTCTTTTGTTTCGCAACATTCTTTCCTCTTCGAACAACCGTTTTACAAAATTACAGGCAGTATCTATTGTTGTTTATCGCGCTTGTTTAAAAATGCATGTTTAAAATAATGCAAACCATGGAGTTTCATATCAGCCAAATTTTGCCATAAGGAGTTAAAAAAGTGCAAAATATATTTTATCGATAATCTGTCGATAACGTATGCTGGTTAAAAACCATGGCTTATAAATAAGTAAGTCATAGAATAAAAATGGAAAAAATATCTTTGAATAACACTTTTGTCTTTTTTTTTCTTTACCTATATGTTAACAGTTTTCCATCTTTTAACTGGAAGAGAGTACATACACAGTTTCAGCTTGAGTGCTTGAGAAGTTTTTATATGATTTTCATTTTATCAAACCAATATTCGGTAACTATATATTATATATAGAATTCATATTATTCACATCTAACAATTAGTTATTCTTTTTTCTTACTTTTGACGGCTCTCAAGGTTATCTGTCTTCAGCACTGTGTATTTTGTAATTCCACTTACTGCCTTAAACATTTGCAGGTCAAGAAATATGTGTCAGAATCCAATGAAATTTTATACATGCGAGTGCAAAATTGCTATCCTTAAGTGATTTTTAAATCAAAGTAAATATACCATTTATTACAGAAAAAAATTACAAACGAATTAAGATTCTGATACCCTTTCGGGCCAATTCTAGCGCGAATTTATGATGCGATACGAGGGGACATTTATGTATAGAGATTCTGTATTGTGTCTTGCATCATGCCATTCCAAAGTTGCTGTAGGAACGCCTTCAGTTCAATCAGACTCCCTAACTGTCAAATTCACCATCGCAAGTGATCTCAAACGTATTCGTTCGGTGGAAAATCTGGAGATCTGGAAGGCTAAGAAAAGGTGGTAATGTAGCGGACGCATTCCTGTGACAACCTTGCTGTGTGTGGCTAAATAATATCTTCTTGTTGAAAATTCTCTTGCCCACGCCGTGCCATTAGTGATACATTTTTGTTTGAAGGGTATCAGAAACGTACTGCTGAGTTATCATTGTATCGTGTGATAACCATTGAGGTAACCTGCTATCGTATGCTTCGGTATTCTATACCATCATATCAGCTGTACGCCTTGAACACATTTATCATCATTGTATAAACTAAATCTCGATTTGTCGCTAAGGATGACTTGATTCAATACGATTGTAGTCCAATCACATCGAGCGGAACATCACTCCAAACGGAGGCGACGTCGGGTGAGTGTTCATGGTAGCACACGTAATGGGCGATGCGAAAACAAATATCATTTATCCAAAATCGTTTATGATCATACCAACAGGTACAAAAGATCTTACCGAAAATTCTGCCTTAGTCCATATGGAGGACGATCATGCGGTTGGTGTAATAGCAGATGTAATGGTCTCCTTGATCATTGGTTTGCCAAGCACTTTAGCCTAGCCGACAAAGCAACTTCTATCTAATCCACTGCTTTCAACACTTTTTTACAGTCAAATCAGAAGGGCCTAGGGGCGTATAAGTACCAAGGGTGACCACTGGGCTTCCATTATCCCGATGATTTTTATTCTCTCAAACTCTGTTAGTTGATGATAGTTTTTATGGCAGGGTAACATGATCTTTAGGAAAAGAGGCGTCCCTCGGCTACAAAGTACAGTCAAAATGCCTCTTTTTACCTTTTTTATGCTCAAAAAGAATGAAGTTGAATGCCATCTAATGGCATTACCCAGTGCATGTTAACTGTTTTTCTAATCATTTGGGTATGTGCCTGACACGTACTATTTCTTGGTGTGAAAAAGTTTGTGACAATAAGTATACATTATTTAGTTTGATAACAAATGATAACAGAAATCTAGCATTTGGTTGGTTCCCAAGTCGAAATTTCAGAAAATGTTGGAATTTCTTTGTTAAGCCCATTTTAAAAACTAAGAAAAACATCAATATTTTACACTACACTTTCAAAAACATCTAAAGAGCGATTAATGACATTGCTTTAGGCATGGCAACTTAGTAAGATTTTAAGTGTTTAAATTAGTCTTAAAACTACTTGTTTTCAACTAATAATTTCTCCAGTTCAACGCCGTCTTGAGCCACTCTTGAATTGCTGTATTATTAACGCTTATTTATTTCTGATACTACCATATAAAATCTTTGTTATTCAGCGCATGGAGGGTAAAACGAATTGCGTTCGCTAGCACACCTCGGCGAATTTCTCGCCGTTATCTTGCAGCAATCGGTTTAATTCACATCGGAACAGTAAAAATGAGTAACCACCAACGTTCAGATGATGGAATGAGTTTGTGAATTGTAGGAAGACTAGAGGCAGGCCAGTTGCAAGTCCAGATATGCAGAGAGTTCAATTTAACGCCCAGCGTCG
>KK119681.1:94695-121182 GCA_000611955.2 Stegodyphus mimosarum
AATAACCTATAACAGTTCTAGGATACTGGATCCATCGACAGTAAGCCTGGGCAAGGTCGTCCAAGAGCCACGACGGCCAGAGAATCGCCATTTGTCCATTTTAGCGAGGCGTAACATAGGGCTAAGGCTTCTCAGTTCTCTCGGGACCTGTATGCAGCCACAGAAACCCATGTAACAAGGTAGACTATTTTTCAAAGACTGAATGAGAGAGGATTGTTTGCCAGAAGACCGCCTGTTTGCGTCCAGCTCACGTCTACTGACAGGAGATTCCGATTAGCATGGTTCAGACAGCGTAGTGATTGGAGTACGGAGCAATGGGTGACCGTTCTGTTTACCAACGAGTCCCGTTTTAACCTAAACACCGATTCTCACCGTACTTTCATATAGAGAGAGCCAGGAACCCGCTACTAATCCTCCAATGTCCACCAAATCAACAATTATGGCGGTGGCAGTGTAATGGTCTAGGCAGCCATCTTGTTGGATGGCCGCACACCTCTCCACGTCTTTGATAAAGGTTTTGTGACTGGTGTGAGGTATAGGGATTAGGTCTTTGGTCTTTGCCTTTTCCCGTGTGCAGTGAGCCTCGAGTTCATCTTACAGGACAACAACGCGAGGCTACATAGAGATCTTCTGGTTGACGAATACCTCAAGAATGAGGATATTCGCCGTATTGATTGGCCAAACAGGTTTCCGGAACTCAGTCCTATACAGCATGTCTGGGACGTTCTGGGGAGGGCAATTGCAACTCGCACCTCCCTCCGAGAACCATCCGGGAACTGAAAACAGCGTTGCTGAATGAGTGGGACCCATTGCCACAGGCGCTGATAAACTGCCTTATTTCCAATATGGCATCACGCTGCGAGGCCTGTATGGCTGTAAGAGGGGACCATACCCCCTATTAACCCATTCCATTTGTGTATTCTGCAACCGCTGTTTCAGACCTTCAAACTCACATGAATATTACACACGAACATTTTTGTCTATTAAAAATGTTGAATGTTTATTTTGTTTGTATTATATCAACCTATGTTCACACCAAATTTTATTAAAATCTGGCCAGCAGTTCTGGAGATCGTAGATCAAATATGAAAATTCTCTTAATTTCTTTTACCAGTGAATGAATATGAAAAGCAGGAAGGAAAATTCAAAATGTAACGCTATCATAATAATTTAGTGGTTAATATTTAATCATTTTTGTTAACTTAAATCCAACTTCATAATTTTTATTTATATTTCCTTATGTGAGGTACACTTCTACTGTCTGTTTCCTATTTTTCTATCATTCACTGTTATGCATAGATTTTTTTTTCTATTTTAGCTTATCTTGTTTATTTATATAATTTTCTATACTAGAAAGTTATTTTATTTATTTATATAATCTTTTGTAATAGTAAAGTAAAAATTAAAATAAATTTACCTCTTTTAACTAAATTTTCCAATTAATATTTAAATTTTATAAAGAAATTTGACAATTATGGATTTCCTAATTGTTGTAAAATCGAAAAATTATGAACTAAATAAAATTTAATTCTAGGTATCTTTTGAAAAATTCCCACGAGAAAGGTCTTCGATATTTATCATCATCATTATTATGTGAATTCGGATATTATCACTCTGCCTTTTGAAGTGCATACGTTATCCGACACCTGAGGACCTCCTCCAGAGTTACTTAATTAAATTTATAATAATTGCTCTTAGATATTACTTAAACGTAAATATTTACCTGCGAGCTTAATGATACTGATTTATTCCTCCCAATATTGACTCTGATAAGTTAAAAGATTTTAGCATTAGGCTCTGTAATCCGCTTATAAAGATACTTTTCTAAATCTCTTTTTACTTGAAAAAATAACTTAAAAAAATTTATTCCCATTAGCAGTTCTAATTTATTAGCCATAAATTACTAAGCGAATCTTGGAACCCCGTATCGTGTTTAAACAGTCAAATTAAAATCCCGTAATCTCTCCCTTTGAGATTAATATTAGACAAGGTGATTATCCTGGAGAAGTGTATCAGAAAGCTTCCAAAAAGTGATAAGAATTATGCTACTTCCAGGTAATTTCATTTAAAAGAAGAGTGTATTAGAATCGCTTTCTTGTCATGTTTAATAATGTTCTGCGTCAGCAAGTGGGAAAAAGGGAAAATGTTGAATTTGCAATCAAGTCATTTTCTCGTGAAGAAAAATCGAGATATAAAGATTCATTACTTTGCAGGAAAAGCCTTATTTTTTCCCCGTGTATTTACTTTAAGAAAGGGAGGTTAAAAAACTGTTAAAATTATCAAATACTAATATTGCACGAAGAAATGAAGAAATATTTTTGGTGATATTGTTTTTAATGTAAAGTTTTCTTATACATATACAGGGTGTTTATAAAGTCCCGGACCCATTTTGATGTTTAATAACTCATAAAATAATAAAGATAAATTAAAATTAATAACATAAATGGTTAGATAGACTCGAAAAGTTTCATGACCTTTGTCAATGAACTTCCACGTGTGACCCCTTCATCGCACGGAGAATATCAAGTCGATATTCAATTTCACGCCAGGTACCGGCAAGCATGTCGGCATCCACAGAGGCTATTGCGGTTGTAATTCTGGCTTTTAGGTCATCCCATGTTCGACACTCTCCTCCTATAAACGTTGCCCTTTATAAACCCCCAAAGGAAAAAGTCCAGCGGCGTTATATCAGGTGATCTGGGTGGCCAAGGAATTAGACCTCTTCGCCCAATCCATCTTCCTGTAAAATGGTCATTCGAAGAACTACGAACGATGGTACCCCAATGAGGTGGTGCACGATCTTGTTGCAAAATGACATGTGGCTGAAGCTCTTCCAGTTGTGGAAATACGAAGTTTTCCAACCTGTCTAATTATACGACTGATGAGACCGTCATTTCTGTAAAAAAGAAAGGCCTAATGACTCGGTCGTGCATTAGTCCATACCACACATTAACCTTTGGGGAATCCCTTTGTGCCTCACGGTATTTATGGGGATTCATGTAAACAAAATAGAGAAAAATGCAATTAATAAGCAGACGATATTTAGAAAAACACAGATACTGGAAAATTAAATTATCTGAAATTAACCACACGTGCAGACGATATTTACAAAAGTAACACGATATTCAAACCTGAAAAGAAAAATATATAAGTTATTCCATCAATAAATGCCATAAGTTTGTTTATATCTTATGTTGTTAAGTTTGTTTATATCTTATGTTGTTAAGTTTCTTTATATCTTATTTTGTTAAGTTTGTTTATATCTTCATTATTTTATGAGTTATTAAACATCAAAATGGGTCCGGGACTTATAAACACCCTGTATATCAGTGGCTCCCAACCCTATGCCCGCGAGCACCATGGCGCCCGCCGATCGTTTAACTTGTACTCGCCGCTGTGCAATCACAATAAAAATGTTTTAGTTTTCAATAATCTATGTGAAAGTTTTCTCCATTTAAAGAAATAGAAAATACGTCCAATACAGAGACCAGCAGGAAGCGATATGCGAGCAATTTTTATTTTACCTGAATATATTATTAACTCTATCCAACTATATATTCACCTTGAAAAATTAAATGGTGCCCACCGTCCAACAGATACTCTAGAATGTGCTCTTAGGGGCAAAAAGGTTGGGAACCACTGATATATATTTTCCTGTTATTTTATGTAGGTAGTTTTCAAAATCTTGTGAAAATAATAAAAAAAAATATATATGACTATTACTTTATGCTATGAATTTGCATATCTTACGAAAACATTAGCTGATCGCATTGTTAGTCCAAAGAGGCAATTTGTCCAAAAGGACATTAAATTTCATTTTGGCATTTTGTGTTGGTTCACTATAAACGTCGGTTCACTTTTCAAATTGTTGCCACCAAATATTATCGCCAATTAAATAATGAAGAATCTGCATAGATGCATGTATGTTTCTCATATTGTGATAAAACAACGGTATCTACAGCCATCAAATTTGGAATATTGAACGTTTCCACCTGAATATAGGCACATGGAAGCCCAAATTTGGAATTTGTTTTATTATCTATTTCCTATTTTGTAAACTTTTAACGAACTTTTGATTAACAAACTCATAGATTTCAAAGCGAGCAGTGGCAACACTGTACGGACAAAGCATTTTTATCTCCAGAGCGCGAGACTGTGTATCAGGAATTCTAAAGCTATGCTCATTTTAAAATTATTTTGCGGTATTGCTTTTGAACTTATTTTTATGTTTAAGTGGAAAGAACATGATAATTAATAACTAAAGGTAACACAGCAAACATTAATAACGCTCCTTTGAGCGTAATGTAAACTCTGAAAGCTTTCAGTTTTTTTTTTATTACAATGCTGTGTTTTTTAATTCGATGTTATTTATGAAATTTAAATTGTTTTTGTACAAATTTAAAGTAATTTAATATTTACTAAGAATAACGAAATGATAAAGTTAATTATATTTATTGCATATAATTCCAATTATTCGTAAATCAGTTCCAGAATGAGAGCTAAAAATATGCACTTAGATACTTAAACTTGAATAAAAGTTATTGCGATAAATATATATTGTTAAAAATTAGATTCTATAGCTTTAAGTGGTTTTTGCATCTATCTAATTAAAAGACCTATTTGGCATATTTGAACCTAAAATATTTTTGCAAAAAATACTTAATTGCTGACAAAATGCTTTATTAGTTTAACAAACACTGTAAATAAATTTAATTCAGCGGTTCTACAAAATTCATGTACACGTACCAGAAAAAGCAATAAAGGGAGTTTTCCATAATGTGCAAGTAGTTTTGAAGATAAACATTATAATAAAGTATAATTAGCCAAAAACATTTGGACGCCATTGGGTGAACTATACTTCTTTGTTTAGCTGATAAACCTATCAAAGTGGAATTTTTTTTCTTTCAAATCATATATAGCTTTAGTAAAATATTTTCATAAGACGTTTCCTTTTAATTTTTATTAAGCTCTGAATATTACGAATCTTATAAATGTTTAAATAAAGTCTTTATAAATATCAGAATAGAACCGTTATACGTTTTAGCTTACAAATATTGTCTCCTTTCTAAGCAAGCGAGCTAACTATAACGTATGCATAAATAATAGGCATGCATATATGCATATATGGGATGGGTACTTACTTACCTTGAAGTTTGTGAATTTACTTCAGGGACGGATCTTTAGGGATTTCCGTAACTAGTCCGATTTACAAATAATTTGAATATTTGATGAAAACATGAATAGTTACATGCCCTCTGATTACTGTGGATGATGCCATCCTAGTTGTGATAATGTTTGTTCTTTTTTTACTGATTTTATTTATCCGACGGTAGAATTTGAAACTGTATGAAACATTTTCATATTGATCAAAATCCATAATTGGCCATTTAATGAGTATCGTTTCGTTAAGAGACAAACACAGAACAGAAAGTAATAATACCGTTGTTAAAAGGTATGATTACAAAGAAATTGCTGAACATATAGGATATGAATGTTTTTCGCTTTAGAGAACATACAAATCATTACAAATGGGAACTCATAAAGATTAACATAACAAAATGTGATTATTTATAACAATATTAAGAATCTTAATATTATCAATGTTTACTTTTTATTAAACACATTTTACACCATGACGCTTTCTACTAAAGCCATTTTTGTTAAAAATACCATTTCATTCAAAATATAAAAATGAAAAGAAAATACTTGATTGTTTCAAGAGAAAGGGAGTAAAATTTAGTGAGCTAAAATTTCCTGTTTTCCTTCATTAAGAATGGAAAACCCGTGCTTCCCTAAAAGCCTTAAGAACAGGAAAGCATGTTCTACCATAATGGAGAGTTATGTTTAATACCAGCTGCCAAAGATATGGTATCCTGTATCATTAGTGGAAAACAAGTAAATCCACTAAATTTCAATCCATTTCCCGGTTACATTGTGTCTCGCCAAACTGTATGTCTATTGATTTGAATATTCTGCTTCCTAATAGATAAGCAGTGACTCTACGGGCTGTTTTTCTTGTTCAGTTGCAAAGGAGTTGAATTAAAGTAAAGAGTTAAACACTTAAACATGTTCAAGTTTTATAATAAAAACCTCTTAAAAGTATAAATAGTTTACAATGAAAAGTATTGTGGGTAGATAATTGCCATTTTTTTCTGATATTGGAAAAGAATGTCGATAACATGAAGTCAAGCTTCAAAACTTTGCTGACAGAAATCGCTGGCTATGTTTGATTCAAGTGTCGCCCAGACGGCACAATGGTTAGAGAGCTAACTGCGATTTGGAAGGGCACGAGTTTGATTTCTGGAGCATGCATGGTTGTAACTGTCCGTACCTTCATAGAAGGCAACGGTGGCTGCCTATTAGGTGCCTCTACAATAAAATGGCCTACCACTTCTGGCCTTAGGAATGGCCATTGTTGAATAGGCAAGTGTCCGCCATTAGGTTTTTGCTCGCCATTAGGTTTCTGCCACCCAGTCGGTAAAGTGGTTTGTGAACCGAAACGCCGTCCCATGGACCTCCGACTTAAGGTTCTATACGAATCTGAGTTATGTCAATGCGACGAAAATAGAATCTGCCATCCATCACCGGCGACATTCATTGAATCAATGATAGTAATATTACAGTGCTAAATTGATAATGCCATCGTTATAATAATTGTAACATAATAATTCGTATGAAAAAAAAATATGCGATCAATTAATCATTACATTGCCATGGATAGTATCTATGCTTTGGAGAGTGGAACTCCTCTTATATATAATCCAGTCTTTAAACCTATGTATACTTCAATACGTCATAACTTAGCCTTCTTATCAGTTACACAGCTAGTGATGTGTTTCCGTACTATGCCAGTCACATCAGTTCGGGCAGTTCATAATTCCATAGTCCAAACTGTATGATGTTGTATAGACTATTCTCTGTTCGTATAAACTGGATTCTAAGTTAACTTTTGATGAATTCGAAGTACACTTTTGTTAACTTCATTGTTCATGTAAACACTTGTCCACTTCGATACATCATAACTTGGTGTCCTTAGCAGTTTGCACTCCTCATTATGTGTGTCCATAACAATTTGCACATTGTATCGCAGTTATCCACAAAGCAATCAAGAAATTGCAGTTGGTAAGTTCATAGTAATATTTATACTATTTTACTGTTATCCACAGAAGCAAATGTTCTCTAAATAATAACTTCGCTCTCAGGTAAAAATAAACAAAAAAAAAAGAAAACTTTTTCCAATACATTTGTGCAAAACGACAGATTTGTTATACAATTCCAGTCTATACAAATTGACAAGTATTCCAACAATATAAAGTACATATTCCAAAAAATGCGATAATTTATTCCATTACATGTACCTAATTGTGCTTATAAAATGGCTACAATATTACACAATTTCATCAAGTAGGTAAAAAGTCTACTGAAAAACCGGAACTAATACCCAATTATAATAGGCATAAATACATATTATTCAGTCCATATTATTTAACAATCACTCATACCATATAAACATACTACATGAATCAAATGCTGCAAATAATTTTTCATTACAGTTAGAATATTTACCAATCAATCATACTAAAAATGTACATGTTTAAAAAAAATGCAACTAATTTTTCATTACAGTTGTCAGGACTGAGTGTTCTGTGCATGTGCTTGGCAAACATTTTGAAGTAACTCCTTAAAATCCTAAAGTCCTGATCTGGAACAGGGAAAACTGAATGCAGCTATGTTCTGTGGTAGAATACTGTGATTAAGTTGAAGAATAATTGCACTTGAAAGGGATTTAAAATCCTCTTTTAGTAAATCACAATTATTTACAACCACTTCCCAACTCGGGAGGGATACAGAAAGCAGAGACCGCACTTGGGTCTAAAATGAACAATCAATTAAATTTAAACTAAAACTAAATAGAAATTAAATAGTCGTTGCTCACAGAGCTATAACGCGAGGAAACTAAATGGTGCGTAGCAAGAAATACTAATACTAGCGCACTTCAATTTATTTAAATAAGCAATCACGTAGTAAGCACTATGGCTTAGAAATTATCTGCTAGCTGGTCAGGCGAACGTCGAACAGAATGACCGTGATCTGAGACTAAAAGCTCTCTCACACTGGGAGGTTTCTACCTCTGGTTTACACAAAACGACAGATTTTGTCAAACAATTCCAATCTATACAAATTGACAGGTATTTCTACAATATAAGAGCACATATTCCCTCCCCCCTAAAAAATCTACTATTTAATCCATTACATATAATATAGCTAATTATGCTTATAAATTGGCTATAGTAGTGCCCAATTTCTTTAATTAATTAAAAATGCGTACAGAAAAACATGAACAAATTCAAAATTGTAATATACATGAAATATAAAATTTATTCAGCACATATTATATACCAATCAATTATACCATATAAATGCACATGTTTCAAATGCTGCAACTAATTTTTCATTACAGTTACTGTTGTAGCTATAGGTCTGAGCTCGAATCCCAGAGAAAATTTAGTTGTAACTGAACGTCCCTTTATAGGAGGCAATGGTGGCCACCTATTAGGTGCTTAATGAAATGGCCACCACTTCGGCCCTTGTGGAGGAGTAAAGCTAAAGTCTATTAAATAAAGCGTTAGGCCATTATACTTTTTTTTAAATATTTGATTCAAGACTTCAACGATTACTTTTTTATGAATTTAGACTGCTAGTTCTGAACGCATCAGAAACAATACCTGAAAAATCATGCTAGAGCAATGCAGACTCTTATAAGACTAATCATCAGTACCCTTATTTTAATATACCAACTTGATAAAGGTGCAGACACTTTTATGCCAAATTGGTGCTTTTTTTATACAGGTGTGGTAACTATATGGCAATTCAATGATTCGTTAAAATAATTTTAAAAAAAAGCGTTTTGAAAATATCAAAGGCAAAGGTTTCAGTGTAATAGATTAGAATCTAAAGTTTTCAGACTGACAGTTTCCTTTTTGATACTTGTAAATTATATTTACATGTTTATAAATTGACGAGATATTAAATAAATGATGTTTCAATTTTTTATTACGTCCAGTAATAAAAAATATTTTTTACGCCACAATGAAATATTTCCCATAATATATTACACTGAAATGAATGTAGATATTTTTGTTAATATAATTTAGTTATATTCTTTTCTCTGTCTTTTCTTTCTTTGCCAAAAGTGTATGATTTTTATGACCAAGAAATGAAAGAAAAAAATATAGAAAAAGAAGGTATTTCTTCCTTCTTAGCATGCTTTCGTGGTGTAATAGCCAGCACACTCGACGGGTATTCGAGAGGTCCAAGGTTCGAGTGCCGGTGAGGGCGTTGCTCATTTCTCACGTTTTCTGCATCAATAATAACTTGATGTCTCTGCAGTGGCGCCCGAACTAAAAAAAGTAGTGTATGATGATTATCCACCACCAGGATTGAGTTCCCCTAATCCCCAGAAACCCTTTAAAAGGGGGAGTACATAAGGTATTCCTCCCGCCTTCTTAGCATGTCTTCGTGGTGTAATGGCCAGCACACTAGGGACATATTCGAGAGATTCGAGGTTCAAGTCCCGGCGAGGGCATTGTTCAATTTTCATGTCTCCTGCTTCAAAATAACCTAATGTCTCTAAAACGTTAGGTCTATCTTATTATTCATTGGCAGTCTGCGGTACTTGAAAAAAAATCGTGAAAATTATTAGAAGAAAAAACTAGATATAAGCGCTCTTATTCCTCCGATATATTTATTCTCTTCAGTGGGCATGAATCCATATAATGATAATTTTACTATAAATTTCTTAATTCATATTTTTAAAACTCGAAAACTTAAAAATAATTTAAGAACTTTAAGAAATATATTTGTTTTTCCGAGGCGAAGTTAGATGCATACATATATATGCATGTGCTTTCTCATTAGTGGTGTATTGAATAGAGTAAAAAATCATTATTTTAATTTGTCACTCTTAGATAAAATTTTCAAAAAATCTCTCTTCAGAACAAATTCTCATTTATATTGCAAACTGAAATTCTAAAACACCTCTCTGTCTCGCAGTGTTCTTTCTTATGTATATGGCAAAATATCGTCCCGAATATATACCATGCAATTTTAAATATCAGTGTATGTGGAGGCAATGATCAAAGTAGGGGAAAAGATAGAACATTTTGCATTTTCCGATCTGATGATTTATATGATATAGAATCTTTCATGAATATAAAACATGAATATAAAGCGCAAGGAAAAATTCCTGGCATTTTTTTACGCTTATATGAGCAGTGACAATATACCTATTTTATCAGTCTGCCTCTTTCAACTTCCAACGAATGATAATAAAATATGCATATACAAATCTTGTATAAACGAAAAAATAAACATGCATAGCAATTTGTGAAAAATTCACTTGTCTATTATCTGTTTGATAAAATATATATTGAAAAATTATATATATTTATATCATCCACACAATGCAGAAAATCACCTCCCCCAATCATTTGTTTGTTTTGTTTTGTTTTCGTGTGTATGTGTGTGTGGTTTTTAATATTTCAGCTTGCTTCAAAAAAGAAGAAATACGCTTTAAACGATTATTACTGTAAACTGTAAAAGTTATTTTTTATAGATTCGTTCTTTGGGACTAATACTGAAAGCATTACAGTAAGCTTAAGTCAATATTTTCATTGGAAGAGTGCAAATTTTATAAAGTCACAGTTTTCTCAGTTTTGTTTCATTTGTTAGCATGCCAAAAGCAATTTACGAAATTACGGTTTGAATATGAAATTTAGTTCTAGACATATACAGAAAATGTTAATCCATCAGTTTACATTTTAGAATAGTTATTCGGTGCAATGGGTATTTGAAAGCATAGAATCTTTTCAGCTTTTTTCTTATCATACTTTAATTAGCTATAAGCGCAGTATTATATCCTTACTCAGACTGACTAGTATTTAGGAACACATCCATCTTACTGGTTGTGCAACTGAAACGGAAATTTGCGAAAATGATAACATCAAACTCTCGAGAGGAAAAAGATGTTCTAATGGGAATCAGAAAATAAACCCCGAAGTAAAAAGTTAAAAATCCTTGATCAAGTAATGTATTTTATTTCAGAAACTGGCGTAATTGCGACTGTATTGCAGAAATTCATTGCGAAAAAAAAAGTCATAAAGCTTTCAGATTTTATACTACCCCCAAAATGGCGTTTCTGTCATTTACACATATATACACATTTCGGGAGCATTTGGGCTAACGCCCCTTTGGGCTGAAAATGCTTAAAAACAACATATCTTTATAATATCCGATAGAAAGTCTCCCGCGCTGGAGATAAAAAAATAATTTATTATGTACAATGTGTTGCCACTACTCGCTTTGAAATCGTTCAGTTTCTTAATCAAAAATCCGTTAAAGTTAAAAAAATATGAAATAGGTAATAAAAAAATTCGAAATTCAAGATTCGGGCTTCTAGGTGCCCATATTCGGGTGGAGGACTTCGCTATTCAAAATTTGATAGATCTAGGTATCGTTGTTTTTCACAGTACGAAAAACATACTTACATCCATGCAGATTCTTCATTATTTGTTATTTCTGTAACTATAATACAGTGCGGCAATATTTAATGGCAACAGTTTGAAAAGTAATGCAACTGTTTATAGTGATTCGACATAAAATGCCATTTCGAGACTAACAGCACTTTTAGGCTACGGCCCTTTGAGCTAAAAAAAAGTCGGTTTTTATTGATAGGTTTCAGTACATAAACTGGAAGCCTACTGCTATGAAGAATACTAAGTGATAATTTATATGAAATATGGAAGTGTAATGACACTCCAGTATTCAATCTTAATTTACTGCAGCTTAAGTATTTTAAACATTTAAATATTTGAACAGCAGATTTTTAAAAGGAAGAACAAGTTAAAATAGACATTGCAAGGAAAGATGAAACACGTTTATGATTTCCATTGTTATTAAATGTTAAAACAATAACAATTAATGAGCGAAATAATAAGCTGCAGAAATACAAATATGCAAACAAATTGAATGAAAACGAATGAAGTTTACATTACGCTCCCTTCCCAAAGAAAAGGCATTCTTTTGTCATCTTAATCACAACCAGCATTTGCATATTTCCATGAATTAAAAATTTAAAAATGACTGGATTTTACCAGTTATGTTGCAATGTCTTCTGTATTAACTAAATCAACAAACATTGAAATTATAAGATAATAATATTATCGCAAATATAACAAAATATAACAACGTAAAGGAACAGTCATGATTTTGAAAGGGTGTAAGTTCATGGCGAATGCGTTTTTCAAATTTATTGGTAGAAAACGTGTGCATGTAAGTATGTAACAAAAATGCTGGATCATTATAATGCTCTCCTCAGAAGTTGCTTTCACAAAACAAGAGGCGTCGATAAGTCTGAATAGGAATTATGTTCTTTTGAAAATTACTAATTGATTTCGTTTCTCACATAGACCTTAATATGTAAAGGGTTTGGACAAAGCTATGGCAATATCGAATAAGTTCAGTTGTTAATGATGGCGGCGGAGTGCTCATGCAAATTTCTCTTCAAAATAGACCGCAATGGCTCAATAATATTGGTATCTGCTGGCTGTGGTGGCCATGGTAAATGTGAAATTTCATCCTCATGTTCCGAAAACCACTCCGGATGAGAGCTGAGTGAACGAGAGTGAGTGAGGACTTCTTGGAATAAGGCATCACCACTGGAGTACACGAAATGTACCATGGAAAGGCCATAATCACCCAGAATGGTCACATAATCCTTGGCAGTGATGTGACCTTGGGCCGTAATGATGGGTACCATGGAAAACCAGGATATCGTTGCTTAAACCCTGACCAAACCCCCGCCATATTTCACTTACGGCAGGGAACAGTTTTTATCATACTCTTTGGAGGACGTTCGCCAGATCTAAACTAGTCCAGAATTCGGACGCCGTGCGAAGCAAGACTCATCCGACCAAATGTCTTTCATTGCTCTACAGTCCGGGTTTCATGACTTTGGTACTATTTTCTCCTCTTAAAGCATTTTAATCACGGATGAGTGACATTGGAATTGCAGCTCGTCCAAAAATACCCTGTTTGTGGCCAAGCCCTTCGTTCTTATTTGGTTGCTGACAGGGTTTGCGAATGTGACATTCGGTTGAACAGCTACTTTTGCGGCTGTAATCCCCTTTTTTTCCATCAGAATCCTTTTTAGTGATCGGCTTCAATGAATGTTACAAATTTTTTAAATTCCCTGCAGTTTCCGGACTGATAAAATATTTTAATTGAAACTTTCCCTGTATAATTTTCGCAGTTACTTATTTTAATCTATAAAAACATATCTTATTCCATTCCGCATTATGAGAAATATACTGTTGCGTGCTTACGGGCTCATAATAGATTGGATTCTCAAGTCCGATAATAGATTAATAAAATTTATTTTTATCGAAAGAAATATATCAGAACTCTCGAATTTTCCTCAGAGATATTCGTACAAGTGTTCACAATATCACGCAGTATGATCAATACTTATACTTCAAAGTACTAAAAACGTTAAATACAAAGCAATAAAAACCGCATTTAAAGAGAAAGCTAATTCAGATATCGCAGTTCACATGAAGGTAAACTGCTCGCAACAACAATACCTAAGCAACTGGAACTAAGACGTTCACTCTGCGGCATTTTATAGTTTTCAACCGGTCGCGAGATATTTCTAGTACTTTCTGAGTCTTGAAATTAATGGAAAGCAATACGAGGGTGAAATTACGGTTATAGCTAACATAGTGACCAATTACATTTATTCAATTTTAATGCAAGTTACTAAGATAACGATTTACTCAATATTAAATGCACGTGTCCTTACGTTCTTACTTTTCTGGCATAAATTTCTCTTAAAATTTGTGTCGCGCTATATTACACAGAAAAATACAACGATTTTAGTTATAATTCTATTAAAATTACCTATCTAAATGCAAAATTAGTAACAATACCATTGGTATGCCACATTTCTCATAATTTAGCGTACACGTTTAGCAGGCAAATAAGGTTTTCTAACGATGGAAACGGAATGTGACATTTATGATTAATATCCTAAAGAAAGAGATCTTAAAAAGCAGAAAATAATATGGAAAGTAAGTTTATTTTCATGTGGCTTGCGTAGATGAATATTATATGTTTTAGTTAAATAAATTTTGTATAAATTACCTACTTTATGATAAATATTTACTAGGACGATCATAATTTTGTTTCCACGCGGTTTAAAGAATATTTCAAACTACGAAAAATTTCAGTATAAGAATTTCAATTCACATGAAAAAAGAATATTAATAATTTTTCATTTCTATTTGGCCACTTTTAGTTAGATGTTACTTTTGTAAATATAGGATTTCACCTACGTGTACACACATTCCAATATTTTTCGAATCATATACATATCTGAAAAGCAGGGGAAAAATGGATAATGTATATTGACATTTGACATGACTCCAAATTACCATCATATCTAGAGACAGAGAGAATCACTTATGTATATATATATAGTCGCTTGAAATATATACATATGCAATTTTCTAGCTCAGTTTTATCACTCAATTCAATTATATGTTTTGAATCTCTGAAATGGAAGTACAGCAGATATTTTCTCTGCATGGAATCGCGGACTGAAATTCGTTTTATCGCAAAGAGAGAATAGTAATCTCTTAATTTCGTGGAAGACAGAAATAAAATGTTTATTGCAAAGCAGAATAAAAATTATAAAATCTATCTATGTTTCGTTATCATATGTTAAAAATTGATATTCGTTTAAGAACGGAAAGAATCGAAATTGTTGTTTATTTCTGGAAAAAAAATTCTTTCGTCTCTGCAATCTAATTTATCATTAACTGACATCCGATAAGAGAAAACTTGAGCGATAATTGCTTAATGGTGGGTGAAAACACCGAAAGTATTTAAAACAATGTTATTAAGCTCAGAAAATATTGAAATAATTCGAACTTAATTTTTGCTATTAATTGCCACAAAGAAAATGATTTACGTTGAAACACTGCGTAGATTAATTTTTCTTAGTTAATATGTAATTTTTTAATGAAAAGAAATTCCTGATTTAAAAGTTGGAATGTTCTGTTGCGTAAAAGAAATATTAGATTTTCGCTTACATTTTACATAATTATTTTGATAATGCGATGAGTATTTCTCACATGGAAAACTTTAACTAGCGATATATTGCTTTATTAAGTATTGCATTTTGAAATCTTTCAATATGACGTAATTGATTAATTTTAGTAATTAATTTTTCATTCGAGATCATGACATACATAAAACACTGGCTACTCAAAAACTGATTTCGAATGTCAACTTTTTTTAAAGTAAGCTGATACGTTTACATACCTATTCACGAGCACACTAATACATCATATATATATATATATACACCTTTGTCATATACACCTTTGTCATACAAAAGGTGATGGTAAAAAAAAATTCCAACGAATTTTATAGATTTAGTTTATATAATTGCAACTTTCTCATTGCTCTTAGATTTCAGAGAATTTATTAAATATAAGTTTGTCAGGACTGAATGTTCGGTGCATATTCTTTGAAAACATCTTCGTGACAGCTTAAAGTCCTGATCTGGAACAGGGAGCTGAATGCAGCTATGTTCTGTGATTGAGTTGGAGAATAACTGCACTTGAAAGGGATTTAAAATCCTCTTTTATTAAATTACTATTATTTACAAACCACTTCCCAACTCGGGAGGGATACAGAAAGTAAAAGACCACACTTGGGACTTAAATGAACAATCAGATAAATTTAAACTAAAGCTAAATAGAAATTAAATTAATCTTTGCTCACAGATCTATACGCGAGGTTGGCCTCTAACTAAATGGTGCATAGCAAGATTTACTGATACTGCCGCACTTGGATTTACTTCAATAAGCTATCACGTAAAGGCACTATGGCTTAGAATTTAAATGCTAGCTGGTCAGGCGAACGTCGAATAGAGTGACCGTGTTCTGAGACTAAAAGATCTCTCACACTGAGAGGTTTTTACCTCTTGCTTAAATAGAACTTGGCTCCACTTCAAATTAGCATAAGCTGAAAACGCGCGCTTCTTCTAACGGGAAGTTGAAAATGAGAAGAGATAGAAAGATTTAAATTAAAATAAAACTTTGTTAGTTTAACTAAAACCTTACAAGTTATTTTAATGAAAATAATTTTAAACTTTTAATTAAAAAAATTTTAAACTTTTGATTAAAAAATTTTTTTAACTTTATTACTTTTTAATTTTAATTTTAAATTTATGACTGTATATTAATGTGTTTCCTTCATGATGCGTTGCCAAACTTACTGGCAAAGTAATTAACATTAATTCAAATGTAAGAAAAGAAATCACGTTGAATTCTTAACCAAGAAAAAAAAAATACTTTTCATGAGATTGGCATGTTATTTTTAGTTAGTTCTTGCAATCCATATTACAAAGTCTTTCATGATTTTGTTGGAAATGACTATATGTTCTTGACTTCCTTTATACATTTCAGTCTGTTATTTTAAGCAGTTTTGGATTCTGGCTAAATTTTGATTTGATAATAAAAATTTCATAAGAATGAAATTTACATTATTTGCAGAAGGGTTTACAAGTCTTGAAATTTCTCTTCTTACACGTAGAAAGAATAGTCTAGAAGGTACATTGAAGATTCTTTTGTGTAAATTTATATATCTAACATTTTACACCTTTACTTCATTGATAAGCCTTGCATATAAAACCCTAAACAAAGTACAATTATTATTCCTTCAATTATTATGGAAACTTCAGCCCTGTACAGCATTAGCGTAATACATCACTATTATTCAATTAGATATATCTGAATAAACAAAGAAAAACTGCCTCTCTCAATAACATACTTTCGTTTAAAATAGTTGGTGAGGCAAATGAAAGTTAACTTTTCATTTTACTCTAATTTTTAGTCCAAAGGGGCTTTGTCCTTGAAGGATTATTGTTTTTGGTTTGTGCTTTTGCGTCGAATAACTCTCAATGTCCGTTTTACTTTTCAAATTGTTGCCACCAAATATTAGAGGCCTACATTATATTTGAAGAAATTAAATAATGAAGAATCTGCATAAATGCATGTATATATTTCTTGCATTGTGATAAAACAACGGTACCTAGAGCCTTAAAATTTTGAATGAAGAATCCTACTGCGAATACGGGTATCTGGAAACCCAAATTTGAGATTTGGAATTTGTTTTATTAGCGATTTCCTAGTCTGTAAACCTTTAACGCCTTTTTGATTAACAAACTCAAGGATTTCAGAGCGACAGTGGCAACGTTGTATAGAAAGAAAAACATTTTGATCTCCAGCGCCTGAGAATGTGTATCGGAAATACTCATTTTAAAATTATTTTGCGATATCGCTCTTGAAATGAATTTTATGTTTTATGTGCGAAGAATACGATATTTAATAAATAAAGGTAACACACAAAATGTTAAAAACGGCCCTTTGGACCTAATTTAAAATCTGAGACCTTTAAAATTTTTCTTTTTTTTAATAACTTCTGTTAATCTTTAGCCACCACAAAGAATAACCAATAATCATAAGGTTAAATATGTTTGAAAAGCCCCGATTTAGTTAGTAAATACCTAGATGAGCAAACATATATGAAGCAGTACAGCTTTTAGAAACGTAATTTTGTTAAAATTTTTTAATTAAGTTGAATATTTTATTTCCGTATCTTACCGGAAATCGAATTGGTTCCACTTGCACCACATTCTTAGTGTTCATAACTACAAACAAAATTACAGCTAATGAATATATAGATTTCTATAATCAGATAGAAATTAAATAGAAAATGTAGTTTTTCCCTAATCAGATAGACATTAAATCGAAAATATAGATTTCCGTAATCAGACAGAAATTACATAGAAAATGTAGCTTTCTGTAATCAGAGAGAAATTAAATAGAAAATGTAGTTTCCCCGTAATCAGATAGAAATTAAATAAAAATATCGCTTTCTCTAATCAGATGGAAATTAAATAGAAAATATAGATTTTCGTATTCAGATGGCAATTGCGTAGAAAATATGGCTTTTTGTAATCAGATGGACGTTAAATAGAAAGTTATACCTTCTATAATCATAAAAATTAAATAGAAAATACAGCTTTCTGTAATCAGATAAAAATTAAGTAAAAAATATGGCTTTCTCTAATCAGATAGAAATTAAATGGAAAATATAGCTTTATATAACCAGATATAAATTAAATAGAAAATGTAGTCTTCTATAAGCAGATAGAAATTAATTAGGAAATATAACTTTCTGTAATCAGATAGAAATTGCATAGAAACTGTAGCTTTCTACTATAATTAGATAGAAATTAAATATAAAACGGAGCTAGTAGAAAATGAAGTCTTCTATAATCAGACAGAAATTAAATAGGAAATATAATTTTCCGTAATCAGATAGAAATTGCATGGAAACTGTAACTTTCTACTATAATCAGATAGAAATTAAATAGAAAACGTAGCTTTCCGTAACCAGATAAAAACCGCATGGAAAACATAGCTTTCTATAATCAGGTGAAAATTAAATAGAAAATATAGCTTTTTGTAATTAGATGAATATAAAATAAAAATTATAGATTTCTATAATCAGATGGTTATTAAATAGAAAATATAGCATCCTGTAATCAGATAGAAATTGAATATCAAATTTAGCTTTCTATAATCAGACAGAAATTAAATAGAAAATACTGCTTTCTGTCACAAGTGAGATTCTGTTTTTCTTTATAGTATTAATCTTAGAACAAAGCTGAACATACCCTGTGCAAGTGTTGCATCTAGAGCCCATTATTCAAGAGGCAAATACAACATTGAAAAAAAAATTCGTCTAGTTATGTAGGGTAATCGACAAACAAAAAGAATCTTAAAAGTTTCACCTGCTAGTATGAAATTCTTTTCTTTGTTTACTCTCTTTTCTGAACAAAAGATCTTGAAATAGGGCATCATAAACATGTCATTGTCGTGACTTTCCGATGGGATGTAGTCATGTTTAAAGGAAAAACATTTGCATTTTTCTTCTGTTTCTTCGAAGATAACAAATGTTCATACCATACTTGTTTCTATTGTTGGTTTTGGTCATCTCTGGAGGCGATCAGAAAAGAAAACAAGCAATCGAGACGACACGGATGCAGACTGAATGTAAAATCAACCGTATGTTTATCCCCAACAGACACGGATTGTTCGGAATTTTTCTTCAGTATTTCCTTTGTATTGTATGATAGTTATGAGCTGGGAGCTTCGAGATAGTTCGAGAAATAGCTTGCTTTAAATAAATTTTGCAATGATAAAATTATAAAATTTTAAAAGAGATCAAAACTTTGAAAATTGCTATCTTCGATTACCTCGGAGTTAAAAAATCAGTCTAATATTATGTTTCGTTTCTTAGTATCAGTTTCGACTAACTCTGAAATATGTACTCCAAGCTTTTATTACACTTATAAAATATTACATGCGAAAGAAACACCTAAGAAAGAATTTAAAAAAGGAAAGAAGAAGAAAAAACTAACATCACAATATTTGAAACACGTCTCAAAATGTAAATTGAAAGTTATTTTTCTTTGTTATTCATAAGTAATTTCCAGCACTCAGCGTGTCACATTATAATGACACAATAACAGTTTTCAGAAGAAAAAAATCTAATGTGTACACCATATAACTTAATTGTACGGAATATTATAGTATACGCATTTTACCTGCATTTCATTTAAATTTATTTTCTCGAAATTCATTAGAGATATATTTCTCATTCAATTAATTCAGTTCTCACTTGGCGGCAAGGCAAAAATACATAAAAAATCAACATGTTTTTAATAAACATTTAAAAATGCAGAAAAACATAAAACACCAAACAAAAACAAAACAATTAAAAAAACAACTTTTGCAATTAAAATTACACTTCCTACGCAAGAAAAAAAGCAATTCGGCCAGCGGGCAAGAAAGCAGATTTTTTCGGGGCACAAAACTAAAAGTTTCCTATTGGTCCCACTCAGCAAAAAGACACTGAACGTACAATGGGCTTAGTCGCACTTAAATAACTCTTAAATTGTTGATAATTCTACAAATATTGCATGCAGATTAACTAAAGGCATAAAAACCTTAATCAGGAGATAAAAACAGCATAATTCAATCATTTTTAAAGTAAAAATTGCACAATTCACCAACATATAAGAATAAGAAACTGAGCTCACTA
This sequence comes from Stegodyphus mimosarum, assembly GCA_000611955.2. Taxonomy (NCBI): domain Eukaryota; kingdom Metazoa; phylum Arthropoda; class Arachnida; order Araneae; family Eresidae; genus Stegodyphus; species Stegodyphus mimosarum. The sequence continues at coordinate 114,934 of KK119681.1, forward strand.
AGCCGAGTAACAAACTAGTTTTATTTTTATATACTTTAGGTGCAACCAAAATGTGAGGTGCACAGCTAAATGTGATAACAGTCTTATATACAATATTTCAATGCGCTGGGACTACTCGTTTTTGAGTTATACGAGATCGTACGTACGTACAGACGTCAAAAAAAATCTCTTCTGAATCCATTTTAAATCAATTTTGTAATTCGTTTGGGGATAAAGAGTCGTTTATTCTGTCCTTACGTACAGATGCCACGCAAAGACATCGTCAAATTGCATTCGATAGCGGTCAAAATGGATATTTTTGTTGACATATGGTATCAGGACTGCTGTTGCTTTTAGTTGATTTCGCAAACATAACTGGAGTCCTGAGTAGAAACATGAAGTTTTCTAAAAGCTGTGTTCCTGCATGTGTAGAAGATACAACACAGATAAGAAGGGTTAAAATTCCCCTTTATTTGCTTATCGATTTTACAGACGTTCCCTCTTTTCAGGATACAAAGACCAACCACTTGTGGCCTGAACGTAAAAGAATAAAGACTACTAAATAACTAAAATTTAAGTTAGAGCTAACTTTTAATACTTCACAGAGATGACTAGCACTAAGACTGGCCTTTTAAATTACTACGTCTGTAGAACGCAAACTGCGGAAAACTACAATACGTGTTTAACTTTCAAGAGAATTAAACCTCTGGCTTTAAACGTGGACAGTAACTGATGGCAAGCCCGCTTTAAACCTCGTAGCAAAAGGGCTCTCTCTCTCTTCTTCTCTACTCTCTTTGGCAAAAGGCCACAACTTAAATACTTAAGCGTTAGCGTTAGCAAGTACAATTTGCATAAACATATTCACGCGTTAATTCTGGCCGGAAGTGAAAAATAAGAGATGATAGTAAAGTTTTAAAATAAAATAAACGTTAGTTAATCTTAAGATCCTTACAATGGTACGCAGAATGTTTCGTGATTGCAATGCTCCTTTACTTCGTACAAGGAAGAACAAAACTGTTTTATTGCCAACATGTTAAAGCCGAATGTTATTTCCATTTGAGGAAAACGTTATGAGCTTGCAGAAATATTCGACATTGTATTAATTTAAATATTTTAGTTACACTGGGCTTTACGGAGAGAAATAGGAAAATCAATATAGTATTGCATAACAGCGGTATACTTTTACGATAAATGTCATGTTTTGCAATATTACGAATTACCATTCATTGATTACAGTAAAGAACGTATAAGCTATCTGCCTAAGAAAAACATATGCGTTCAAGAAACTCGCTGCGCCACTCTTGCTACATGCGATTAAATCATTCAAGAAGCCAATTCACCAGGATTCGAACTATCAGTGTTCAGCTATCTTATTAATTCTCTCCGTACTGGAAATTATTTTTACAGTAATTGCGTATACTTGCATAAGCTAATTCGACGGATAAATCTATTTCCCTGAAGCGACTCTTTTAAAATTTCATAACGCGAATCAGAATGTGATATCAGAATGTGACTTTGAAATGCCCTGATAGAGAATAATTGAGAAACATCCGAGCATGCGAGATGCAATTGATTTAAGAACGGAAAATTCTGCATGGGCAATGTATATTGTTGTTGTTGCAAATTCTCATTTGTCTGGCTGGTAGTCAGCTCAAGCCCACGAAATCCTTCGTTGCAAAGAGCGCAAGGTAACGCCTGTCGTTGGCAACAGCTTTGAGCACCTTACGGTTGACAGTGCGATTTAACTCAGTTTCGCCCCCAGTTTTGATGGACAGGGGATTAATCTGAAGGTCTCCCACCCCATCTACCCTTACCACGGGCTTCTCGAGAGGACTTTCGGCTTGCTGCACATTTACAGTGCCCCCATGTTGCACAGACACTATACATTTACAAACATCCATGTCTTCTCTGGGATTCGAGCCTGGGCTCTTCGATACGGCAGTCAGCTACGCTGACCATTGTACTGGTTGGGAGGCATGTATATTCTATTCGCACTTGGTACTTAAAAGCAAGGGGGAAATACAATCGAAATATACGGTATGTACGCTAGGTAATATTTTGCCGCTGTTTCGAAATTAAAAGCGGAATTTCTGGGAAAAAGGGAAAAGGGAGTCAGCAGAACGAAATTACTGGAGATAAAGATCCAACTTCGATTTCATTCAGCTTAAAAAAGCAAAATGGTCCAAGTCGGGAGGTTCTTGTTGCAAAATAATTTCAAAAATTGCAGAAATTCGGAATAGCGTTCAGGAATTCCGATGTGAAATATTAGATCGTTTGCTATACTAGTATTTTCTTCAAAAATGATCGGGGTTAAGTTATATTTCTGGATGTTGCTGCAAGAAAAATTTAAAGTTTATGTTATAATATACATTAAATGTTATTCTTTTTTCCACATTATTTGTTTAAACATACAAAATTAGTCATCCGTCATCAATAACCATTGATAAATTTCTAAATTTATCTGGAATTCTTTTTTGCATTAATATAACACACAAGTGACGCTTTGGTTTAAATCGCAAAATAATTTGCATTATACAAATATTAAATAAAAAATGCGAGTATGTTTTCAGAATATATGCTAGAAAAACCTTGTACATCTCTCTGTTTAAAAATTAATTAATGCTAGCAACAGATTTTGTAACACATTAAATCGAAATAAAAATTCCACATCTTTTATTTATATGTTTCAGTTAGTACTGAGAATAAGTTTTAGTCAGATTTTTGTAAGCTTTTACTATGAAATAAATGCATTATTATGATTATAAAAGCATTGTTAGGGAGCATCAACATTATTATGCAGCGTCAATCAATAATAAAATAATGGAAGTACTTTAAACTGGTATTTATGTACTTTCGTATGTATACTCATTTAATTTAAAGTGTGTATTCTGATATTAATTTCAGTGGCAAAATGGATAAGCAATGTGAGCGTGGATGGCTTACAGATTTAATGGAATTCGCTAGTCAGATGTTTCAGCCGAACAGAGAAATACAAATGAAGCGTCAATGAATAAGCTTGTAACTCAGTTTCTAAGAATTATAGCCGAAAATAATGTGCTTGAGGAACAAAAGCCTCTGATACATGATTATTATGGATATGTCTTGTCATATCGATTTTAACTTGTGCAATCAAAGTTTCTTTAAGGGAAACTGGTACATAATTAAATTACATATGAGAAAAATAAAAATAAAATAAAATAAAATAAAAACAATCATATAGCCAGACTGAGTTCCAACCCAGATCAAACTACTGGTATTCAACTATCTTCTAGTTCTACCATTTCGAGATATCATAGTGTAAAAATTACACTATGATATATCCTGAGCAAAGAGAATGGAATGAAACAAATATGTAAATCTATAGATTACGCCGCACCCAGATTTTTATTTAAACTTTTACTAATGTCATGTCAATCATTCGTTGACCAAGACATGCCCTTTGTAGAGAGTATTGGCAATAATGCAATTTCCAGCAACCCCGATCTTACTCCACTCTCGGTGAGAAAACAATTAAAGCATTCATTCATCCACTGACAGAAGAAAAGCATTTGTTATGGCGTCTGCTTCATCTCTGACATACGTGTTTAATTTCAAAACCTAATAAGGTTGTAAAATTACTATGCAGTTCCGCTAAGATTAGCGTTATGGATGTTTTTGTCAAGTTGAAGGAGCATTTTCTTAATAAATCCGGCAACAAAGTTGTTACTTTTGCTCTTGATTTGACGGGTGTTTCTATGACAAGCATAAATCGCATGAAATCCGACCTAAAAGAAAATGGTGGATTTCCAACTCTGGGGAAAAACACGACCTTTGACCTTTTACACCAAGACCAAAACCAAAACACCTAAGTTAACTTTAGCAACAATATGAAGAAAAGTTCACGGTTTCGTTTTACGTAACAAGCCTTGAAAAGCTCTTTCCAGCCGTGTACCTTTTATCAGGTTAGATTGTCGTGAAGTATTGCACGGTCAAATGGCCTGATCGTGAAGGCGCAGCGTTGTCGGTTCGCGCTCGCAACAACATTCTGCGCCGGTGTCATTATTTTTATGCAGAATCAAGTAAAAAATCTAGATATTTTATCTTCTCACATTGTTTTTTGTTTAGTAAGACGAAATTTCTTGGTTCAATTAATTATGAAGATTTTACATTATTTCGCTGACCCCTGTGAAAAAGCCTCGGTTCCTAGGAACGTCGCGGCGCACAGTTTGAGAAACCATTGCTTTACTCTGTCCTTACGTACATACGTCATGAAAAAAAAAACGGATTCGGTATCTATCAAAATGAATATTTGCGTTGAAATGTGGTAACCGAAATTTTTCGTTATTACAGTACATCGAAGTAAAAGGAAATATAAAAACAGGAACGATATTTGATGACTGGAACACTTGTTCAACAAAGAAAAGATTAAGTTGTACAAAACGTAGCTGGATACTTATTTCATTAGATCGTTTGCAGAGAAGGCTTGCAACAAATTTTTCCTTTAAGTGACAATACATTTTTAGTCCAAACGAGAAATTTGCTCAGAAGGACTATTAATTTCGTTTTCACATTTTGAGTTGATTCGCTATAAATGTCGGTTCACTTTTGAAATTGTTGCCACCAAGTATTGGAGCCCTGCATTATATTTAAAGAAATTAAACAATGAAGAATCTGTATAAATGCATGTATTTTATTTATTTATTTATTTATTAAAAAAGCTTTCGAACGTTTGTAAAAATGTAAACTTACTGTTAAAAAATAAGCAAATAAAAACAAGGACAAATAGTTTATATATTTTGTACAATTGACCCAAATGCTGTAAAAATACAATTCAGAATCAAATTAGATAAAAAAAGCTTAAATAATTCTCAAATATTATTCAGCATCCTGAATAAAATACATCAGACCAGAGAATTATTGCGAAACAAATTTAGAAGAATAGAAAGAAGTAATACGAAAATAATTTCAGAAGGCGAAATAAGTAAATCCCAATCAGTCAAATTTAAATTAACAATAGACAGATTTTTAATTAAGATCTTAAAGGAATTAGACAAAAGAGTTAAGTAAATGCATATCAAGCACATTAAATAATAAATATTCTAAGAAAGTTCTTCTCAACAGAATATTGATGATAACCCACCATGATATGTAGAAGTATAATGATGATTTCGTATCCTCGATAGATTATTCTAAATCTTAAATCGAACCTGTGATATTAAATTTAAAAAATGTGTTTATATTTTCTTCTTAATTTCTTTAAAAAAATGAGTAATTAATTTTTTAACGTTTAGTTTTCTCTTGTCGAGGGATGGTTTTTTTTTGGCTAAATATGTTTATTTCAGGACCGAGAATGATTGCTATATTTAGATTATATCCTCTTATCACTTTTTCATTGTCTATATTTGGTAACATTTCGATCTAATTAGATCGGTCTCTAACGCAGTTTTTTTATAATAAGCATATTGTCTTTATTCTTCGAAAAGTCGGTTTAATGCATTAAAATTATAAAAGATTGAGTTTATATGTTTTCAAAATTATGTTTGCTTACTGAAAGGTTAAACAGAACATACTTTTCATAAAAACAAGGCTTTGTAGAATCAGTTCCTGATAACAATTTAATAAAGAAAATAATCAGTATTTTGAAAAGTAAATAAAAAAAAACTCAACATTTCTTGGTATATAATTCATTGTATCTACTTTCGTAAAGTCGACGGTAAATGTTAGGCGAGTTCTACGTTTTTATATTTAATTAGGTGATATAATGTTATAGATAAATCTACTATTTTAACAAATTTAACGAATATTTCGTTAAATTTGTTAAAATAATGAAAAGAATAAAAGGAATTTCAAAATATATACGAAATGAGTCAACAGAAAAGTTTATTGGAATATAGTCTGATGATAGAGATACTTTCTCCGGTATTAACTTTATAACAAAAATAGCAAAAGCCTAAATTTTAAAAATTTGAGCTTGTCTGTCTCATAATTTTCACTAAAACTATTCTTTGTGCCAAGTATCCTTCTGCAACGGATATAAAGAAAATATTTAATTTATTTTATGAAATTATACCATTTGAATAAACTATTTAGATACTAATTTTAAATTATGAATTTAAAAATTGGAATTCCAGATAATTTATAATTTTACCAGTTACATGTGTCTACATATGTAATGTGCAAGGCACTTTACATTAAAAAATTTCTATGATAATTATTAAAGTTTCGTGTTTTAACACTGCAGCTTGAATTACACATGAAATGCTTGTAAGCAGATGTCAACAACAACTATGA
>KK119681.1:121693-146081 GCA_000611955.2 Stegodyphus mimosarum
AATATTAATACAATTATAATATCAATGTATTATAATAATTGTAATATATAGTAATAATAAAAATAATATAATTATAATATATATAATAATATCTAATAATAATATTAACATAATTATAATATAAATAATTATAATACAAAATAAAAGTAGGCTAAATTATGATACAATGAAAGCTAAATTATAAAATAAATGCTGAGAAAGTAAAGAAAATAATAAAAATTATCAACGTGGTTAAAAATTGCAGTTCTTATTCACGTAATCCTAACTTCAGAAAACAGAAAAGCATGAGATAATTTACTTACAAAAATTTTTATGCAAATCTTTTTATATCGAGTTGAGTATTAAAAATTTAACTTCATTTAGTAATTTTATTTCTTACTTTAACCATTTCTTATTTAACTATTTAAAATCTGTTATCGTATTAATTTTAAATCAAAACGATGCACGTAAGCTATTTGCAAAAAGCGCTAAATACTTTCGTTTAATGATCCAATTTACATTCAACTGGTAGACTGTAACGTCACAAACATAGCATTACACTTGCCTTTTTAATCAAGCATTGCGTTTTGATGCATGGCCGCCAATTGTAGAATCATTGCATTTTAATATTCAGAATGATACAGCCATAGCATACTGAGAATCACGGATGACGGAATTTAAACATCAATCCATTTCAGAAATATAATTTTATTTGTGATAGGTTTTAATAAAACTGAATCTCATTTCTTAACCTAAAAAAGGTATCAAAATTCCCTTCTTATTTCTGCTAAATTACTACATTGATTTCGATAACCTATGATGATAAAGTACTGAAGTTCGTGTAGCACCCGATATTCTGTAAGGATTAAATAACGTAACTGTTCCCTTTGTGAGATGACCGCCTTCTACTAATAAAAAAATAGCAGAAAATATTATCTACGAGACAGATGATGATAATGTATCATATGATTAATTGCAGTTATTGTCGTTTCAGGAATGCAAGGCATCATCATCATTCGACCAGTGTTAGGCATTCTCATCGGAGTGGTAGTTGCCTTGGTGATCATTGCCATCATTATCGTAATATCCATAAAAGTAAAAAGAAGAAGAAAGCAGAAAGGTATATATTGCTATTTTATTTTTTATATTCTCACAGTATGCGTTATGGTGTCTTCTGTTTGATGGTCACTTTGCTGAGCTTTTAGCTCTGGTTTGTTCCATATTCATTCTATGTTAAAAAAAATCAAAATATGTCAGTTAAATTTTCGGAGATAAGGGGAAATCGTATTGAAACAAGGTCATGTGTGAACCTCACAACAGTGTTAAACTGTTTCAGTAATTAAATGTTCCATACATTTATACAGTTTATTATGCATTAGAATGTTACATACTTAGGTTTTAGACTCTTTTTAGAATTTTTTGATGTGAGTAAACTCAAAATATCAACACCTGAATAACCTGAATTCCAAATCTAGACCTTTCGAAACTGCCATACACGCCTAGAAACTGCTTTCAGTTATTCCTCGAAGGCATGCGGAGAGGAAAGAGAAAATACCTTTTATACTCCTAGGGTGGCTGCAGATTATGGGACCAAATCATAAAAACCTGGTGGTGAGGAATTATCGCCCACTACCTTCTAGTTCGGGGCCAACTATAGACACTTTTAAAATTTTTCGAAGTTAGGAAATTGAAAAAATCGACAATGGTCTTTCTCTAACTCGAGCTCCTGATTTACCGAATACGCGTCGAGCGAGATTCCAGCTACAGAGTGAAGGCATATGGAAAAGAAAAAGAAAGTACCTTATCAGATTAAACACTAATACATTGTATTATACACTAGGGTATTATGCATAAAGGGTATAGTTAATGCAGGATATTTGTTATATTAATACACGTTTTTAAATGCACTACTTTATAGTTTCTAGAGTAATGCCCCTAAATTACGTCAGAGCTGGTGCGAAACAATAAGTCGAGATCTTGCTTCGCAGATGAATCTATTTTAGTTTCATAGGACCGAGGATTGCCAAACATAGTATAGGAAAAAACAAATAACAAACTCTGCGATAAGGAATATAGTTTCCATCCACATCAATACCAAAATGCATTAAAGTTAATGCGCTGAATAAAACAGAGTTATTTCGATTCCGATGACTTCATAAAGTTTAGAAGAAACTTCAGACGATTCAGTTCAGAATTATAAAAATCTGATGTGGACACCACATTACTTCCTTGTATGGCCTATTACATTATACCCATTTTTTGCTGCATTTCATTTAAACATATTTCTTCGAATTTCACTAGAGTTATATTTCTCATTCATTTACTCAGTCTCACCTTTAAGCAAGGCAAAAATGCATAAAAACACAAATTATTAAAACTTGTAAAATACAGAAAAACACAAAACACCAGACACAGTTAAAAACATTAAAAAAGATTTTTGCAATTACTATTAAAGATTCTTCCTCAAAACGAGCAATTTGGCCAGTATATGAGAAGACAGACTTTTCTGTGCACAAAAACTGAAAGATTACTTTTGGTCTCACTCGGCAAAAAGACATTGAAGTTGGTGCACGAACTATATTTACTAAGAGTCCTGAAGATCTAATCCCCTGTTCTACTAATGGTTTCTAATGTAAACAAAGAATTGCTTCCTTAGGCTTTAGTACCCCTTAAACAATTATTAAATTCGTGACAATTCTACAACTATTACGTACAGATTAACTAAAGGCAAAATAACCTTAACCTCAACATGAGAACAATATAATTCAATCAGTTTTAAAACCAAAAATGTGCAACTTTTGGTTTAAAACAAACGTACAATCCAGCATACAACATACCAACATAAAACCAACATACAACATACCAACATACAAAAAAAAACTTAGCTTACTGAGAAGGGTAACAAAGTGGGTACACAAAGTGGGATATATGTAAGATATAAAATACTTCTCTTACAAAAAAATTAATAATAGCCCTTTAACTTCCGTCTTCATTCTAAAAGTCACAATAACTTTAATAGCAGCAGTCATTTTTCTATCTAAATGAAAAAGATCCGTCATCTAATCTCGGTTGCGTTCTTTTCGAGAAAATTGTGACCCAACATCTGGACATTAATTTGTTATGTGACCTGAAATTTGCTTTTACTTCATATATACATTTATATAGATTTAGTGCCGCCGAATGCAACCAAAACTGGAGTTCCATAACTACATGTTACAATAATCCCATGTACAAAATTTCAACGTTCTGGAGCTGCTGGTTTTTGAGTTATGCGAGATATGTACACTGCGAAAAAAAGAAAATTTCTTTATTTACCGTGCTACTGACTCGAAAGCGCGACTTAGGATATATATTTGATTTAAATATAGCAATTTCTCTAGGTATTTCGATACAAAATCAGGCTTTTGCTGATTTTTGCTGATTTGCTGAAGTAACATAACAATTTTATTCCACATCTATTTATTCCACATTTATGCCTAGATATTAAATTTTGTAATTTTTGGTGAGAAATTGATGGAGAAATATAAAAATTTATCTTGGCTCAGTTTCCTCAGTTTACGTGAAGAATAATTCTTTCGGCGAACATTTTAATGTATTGTAACCTATTTTCTTTTCCCTTTTTCCATTGTGCACGAGCGAAAAAAAAAGGCGTGATTTATTCTTTCAAATAAATTTAACAGATTGCATAAAGCATATTTGCCAATTATCGCTTATTTAAATATGCCGCGTTTCAAAATGGCCAGTACGTAAATTCACGTATACCTTCGAAAATTTTGAATAAAACAATTTAATTTTTTGCGGGTGTGCCTAAAAATGCAACTACTTTAAGATGATATTAAAAATGTTACAAGTAATTATAATACAAATATTTTTTCGAAAATGTTATAAAAAATATTCAAAAATACGAATTCAAAAAATAAACCGTAAAAATGGGCGAATTATGTTTGGATTAAGCCTAAATTTCGGATTGTGGAAGAAGGAATCAAGTAAGTTTAATAAAAAAAAAGGTATTAATAAATGTATATCAAATTCAATTAAAATGGAGGAGCTAAAATTTTGAGAACTAATTTTTTAAAAACTACTCGCGCAATTTTTACAAAACTTAACAGTTTGGTATCATTTGATTCGTAGAATCGAAATATGAAAAAATAATTGGCATGTGATTTCAGAAAAAGTCCGATTTATACCTAATTTATCCTAACTTATTAACCTATTTATCCTAATTTTATTAACAGTTATTTTAAGTTATGCACCTATCCTATCTTTCTAATTTCAGCTTATAGTTTCCTACCAGAATGTAATTTCAGAAACGCAGTGAATGCAAATGAGTAAGAGAACTGTTTAAATCGATGTTTCACCGACTTCGAGAGAGAGAGTCTGATTTCTTGACTAGAGCGCGTTTGCCTTTTGGCTACGTCTCTCTTAGATGCTACGCTCGGCCATACTTTAGGCCCTTGCTTGGCTTAGTCGATTTAATTAATATTTAGGGGCCAACTACTTAGTATCCTGATAGCTTCGGCTATGTCTTTCAGTTAGCTTTAGTTAAGCTCAGTTAGTTTAATTTCATAATTATTTAAGTTTAAACCCTATTGGGGGCTTTGTGTGTAGTCCGAGTTAGGAGTTGATTGTATTTAGTCTGAGAAATAAAGGGTCGTTAATCCTTCTTAAGTCTTACGTGTTTGTTCACACACTTAAGAGATTATTCGCTTACTAGTTTTTTGTAGGGTTCAAGGATTGGAACACTGAATTAAATAAGTAAAACCCCAGACCTATATTATACCTATACTAGAAGTACCTATATTAGAACAATGCTATATATAAATCTAATACATATCCTCAGTCGTGTTTTCGAGACATGAAACATGCAGTTTGAATTTTGTCAATCGGTGCAGTAGAACGAGATATATAAAACTGTCTTTTTTTTTTTGGTAGTGTACATACGTACATACGTACGCACAGATGTCACGAAAAAATTCTCTTATGAATCCATTTTAGATCTGTTTTAAAACCTGTTTTGGAAAACAAATGAGTCTGTTATTCTGTCCGTATATACAGATGTCATGCAAAATCATCGTTCGAGTGAATTGGAGAGCGGTCAAAATGAATATTTTCGTTCAATTTTGATTTCTGAAACTTTTCGCGATTACATATTGCAAGGAACTCAAAAAAAGAAGGAATAAAGAATTTCAGACTTTTTCTTTCGTTTTTTCTGTACCAAAGAATAAAAGTCTGACTGCACTTCGTGTATAAATTTAGGACATCGGCATTGCCTATGAACACAGTTATAACCCTTAAGCCCAAATTAGAGCATTTAATATGTATCATTACGATTTTCATGCCTATATATTTTAACTACTACGCTTTATATATAATTTCACTAAAATTATTTACATATCTGCAAACTTCCTAAAAATGCGTAATAATTTTAAATGGGTAAGAACACTTTGCGTGAAACCTCTGTCAAATGTATTCTACTTTTAAGCCTGTGGTGTTGCCATGGAAACACCGTACGAAGTTTTGTGAGTTCTGCACATGCCCGCCTCGGATAGCAGCAGTTGGTGAGGAGAGAGAGGTGTACATGAAGCGGCAGCTCTTTTCTCTCATTGGTATGTCGTCATTGATATGTAAAATAAATAATAAGTTTAAAAAAGTAATAAAATAATAAGTAATAAAAGTTTATAAATTTCATACTTGTGTCTTGCCTCTCCATGTAGTTGGATTGAGAGGATATATTTCTATGTAGGTATTTAATGCTGGATTTTTGCACTCATTTTTTCTTCAATTAGTAAAAAAATTCATTTTCAATACAGGGACACTAATTTTGAAGATTACATACATTCCTAGAAATTTTTAATTGAATATACGTAAATATGCAAAATTTGCTTGACTCGTTTTCTAATCTCCTTTGAAGCACAAGGCTGTTTTTTAATATAAAAACATAACAAGAATTATTTCATTCAGAATTTGGTTAGCGATTCCAAAAATCAATAAACAGATAAAGTTTAATTCAGTTATCACGTTGACTGCCATAGTAAAATCATTAAAATACTATGGTGGGATAAATTTAGTGCTTTGTTTGAATTAAAGGAAGCATCGTAAAAGCGAAACATTTCGGGTATCATATTTCATTGACAATACTCAATCTGGCGGTTCTCGAATCTATTTGAACAATGTTTTTGCGAGGCATCTGTACTACGAACAAAATAAAGAACTTTTTTTTTCCAAAATGGAGTGTAAAACGGATTTAAATGGATTCAAAAGAGATTTTTGCGTGACGCCTGTGGGTAGAAATGTATGCATCTTGCATAACTCAAACATGAGTAGCCTCGGCACTTTGATATTTTGTATATGGAATTGCTATAAGATATACTTGTACACCTCCATTTTTGGTTGCAACTGGACGCACCTAAAGTATATACATATATACATATACCCACTTTCTAACTCGGTTCTGTGAGATCGGTTTTTTTTTATTCTTATATGTTGGTAAATTGTGCAATTTTTCCTTTGCAATTGCTTGAATTATATTGTTCTTATATTCCGGTTAAGGTCTTTATGGCTTTAGTTAATCTGCATACAATACTGGCAGAATTATCATTAATTTAAAAGTTGTTCAAATGATACTAAGCCTAAAGAAGCCGCCATTTGTTTACACTTGAATCTAAAAGTCGATTAAATTGAAATTTGAAACATGTTTACATTTGAAATAGAATTAGTGCAATAGTGAATTAAGTCAGTTTCTGCACCAAATTCAGCACTTTTTTGCCGAGTTGTATGAAACTTATATTTTTAGCTTTGTGCACCAAAATATATGTCTTCTTGCCCGCTGGCCGAATTACTTGTTTTTGCGTAGAAGCTGTAAATTTATTTTAAAAAATTATTTTGTTAACTGTTTTTAACTGTATTTGGTGTTTTATGCTCGTTTGTATTTTACGATTTTTAATGAAGTTGTTTCGTGTTTTATGTAGCTTTGCCTCACCGCGAAATGAGAACTGAATTAGTTGAATGAGAAATGTATCTCTAATAAAATTCGAGAAATATTTTTGAATGAAATGCAGCAAGAAATGTCTATAATTTAATAAGCCGTAGAAGAATTTCATGTGGTTTCCAAATCGCATTATTTTTTGTTTGCATTCATGAGTGTTTTACTTACTTTCACATTTCATTTTCAGCTGCATGAATTGAAAGATCTATATTTTATATTTATAAATAGATTAGAACTTAACAACACAAGAGTTTATAGTGCTGATGATAAAAAATCACTAAAATTAGAAAAATATTATGCTATTCTTTATTTTTCATATGTATCCGGTATCAGGCAGTAGCCGTTATCGACGATGGCCACTGCTAAAGCCGGAAGTGGTGGTTACTTTATTATGGAAGTACTTAATACGTGGATCGCCGTTGCCTAATATGAAGGGAAAGACAATTTACATTCATAGCTTCTCCGGGTTCGAACCTGGAGAAGCCATGGATATACGGTAGTCATCCATGGCTGTACATGGCGGATGTACGGCAGTATCCATGGCAGTTTCGGTACTCCAGTCAGAGTCACTGACCATTTTCTCGTCTGCAGGTCATAAAAAATAGTATATTCAGTACAAACAATAAAACAACATATGTAACCAAAAATGAGTTAATTTACAGAATGTATAAACATCTTAAAATCTACCACTGGTCTTTTACTCTTTTCATAAACAACAAAATCCCCTTTAATTAAAGCTTCGCTTTCTTACTTTTACATAAATAATTTACATTTATTGCAACAAAATATATATTAAAATTATGTAACAGTTTTAGAAAAAAGGCTTCCAGAAGCCTTTTTATTTACTTTATTACAGATCAAACGCGCGGAGCAACTTTCTGAGTCTGCAGAAATAATATTAACCCCTATAAATCCCTGTGTTTGTGAAGCATCTGTGACTCACACAGCTTCAAGCAATATACTATTGCTTGAAGCTAATAAAACTTGTGTATCAATCACATTCTATACATACGATTCCGAAAAGTAAGGCAGCTGTGAATCATCGATGATGCACATGGCAGTCAAAGGGTTAAAAATTTAACAAGAGTATTAAGTATGGAAAATATATAAATTCTGAAATTAACATAAGACTGGAAAATAAGACTGTCATAACATAAGACTGTCATTCCCAACTTCTTTAGTCTTCAATATCAATGAATCTGAAACATTTAGCTTTTAAAAAATTAAAATTTGCTAGTTAAAGCTAAATTTTACAATGATGATAAAACTTATTACAGCTCTGGCAGGATCAAAATTTTGCTGTGTTCTTCTGCACATCGCGGCTAAACCAAAATATCTTTTAGCAAAATTGTTTATTATATTGCTAATTTAGTGCTTTACTTCGATTCGTCAACAGCTATGATATTGAAATTCGTATTTACATTTCTAGATTTCTTTCCGAATAGAATTGTATTAACACATTAAAATAATGCATTTCTAGTCCCAAGAAATAACGTTGCAAATGAAATAAAGTGCAGATGGTGGATTCTGTGCAACAAATCAAAATGAAAACTAAGCAAAGGCTGAAAAGGCATAATTAGCTCTACCACATGCACTTAGATTAATGTTGCTCAATAAACAAGGAGCTGAGTCATAATATTACCGCTTTGTGAAATGTGCATTACTATACAGGATCCAAGTTATGTTCTTACGGTTGCAATGAAAATCAGCGAACGGAAACGTTAATGATAATTAATGGACGGAAATTTAAATTCTTGGCAATTTAGTTCTTATTATCTCCTGTAGTATTGAATAAGACATTTTGCTATTATGAATCTTAAAATAGGTGCAAAATATCTTGGAACTTTCAATCAAGATGTTTAGTGTTATGAAGACAATGCTAGCAGGAAGTTATTAATGATATTTCGCGATGCGTTTTATTTCTAATGGTAGCACCTTTTGATAAGAAGCTTGAATCATCTTTGTGCTCAAGTAATATTTTTCACGTGCAGTTGACAATAATAAAAGCAACAAAACTTTAAAAAAATCTGAAAGCTTTCAATTTACATTATGCCCAAAGGGGTGTTGTTTCATTTACACATACATAAACGTTTCAAGAGCATATCGGCTAACGTTCTTCAGAACGTTAGCCGATATGCTCGTCGGCTAACGTCGGATACTTATTATTAAAAATACTTAAAAATTAATTAAATTAAATTAAAAATACTTAAAAATAGCATATCTTTATAATTTACGATTGACAGACTTACGTGGTGGAGATATAAATATTTTATTCCGTACAGAAATTCAAGTTTGTAGTTTGTAGCCCAAAGAGAAAATTTGAGCAGAAGCGCTATTAATTTCGCTTTGATATTTAATTTACTATAAACGATATAATATAATTTACTATAAACGACAATTCACTTTTAAATTGTTGCCACCAAATATTAGAGCCCTGTATTATATTTGAAGAAATTAGATAATGCAGAATCTGCATAAATATATCTATGCTTCTCGCATTGTGATAAAACAACGGTACTTAAAACCATATAATTTTGAATAACGTATTCACCCAACAAATATGGGCATCCGAAAGACCGAATGTGGAATTTGTTTTAATACATATTTCATATTTTGTAAAGCACTTATGAGTTTTTGTTTAAGAAACTCAATGATTTCAAAGCGAGCAATGGCAAAACTGTAGGGGGAAAAACATTTTTATCCCAAGCGCGCGAGGTTCTCAAGGAAATTCTAAAGGTATGCTCTTTTAAATAGTTTGGGATAATTCTGCTGAATTGAATTTTATGGTTTAAGTGACAAGAATATGACATGTAATAAGTTAAGGTAACACACAAAGCTTTAATAAAACGCCCCTTTGGCGTAATATAAAATCTGAAAGCTTTTAGATACGTTTCTGGTTCATTTCATTTAATAAGTACCATTAAGTTTCATTTAATAACCTGTAAATCAAGTAAATATTTGCTTTTAACATGCAATTTGAAATATTCTCAAAAGTTCTGTAAACTGATATTTCTAAACTTTTTTCGTCTTTCTTTAAAGCAAACACATAAACGAACTCTGGTTAATTTACTTGAAATCCCAAATGTCCCAATCCGATGTCATGGAACAGAAATTCGCAATTAGCTGATTTGACAGTAGTGTATAGCAAAGAATAAAGAAAAAGGTGAAATTTAAACGAATGCAGCAGTAAATCTTAACACTTTTATTTAGGGTAGAAAATTACTTCGCTAAGAAGTGTCAGTTGCACACATGTCTGTTCAGTACGAGAAATCCTAGATAATGAACAAAAATAAAATACCTTTTCCGGGATCCCTAAGGATAAGCAATCCTAGCCCTTGCTCCTAGGGGTATCCCTTGGGTAATGCCACGTTTGCCTTGCGACAAAAGGCGCGGAATCTGGAAAAGAAATACGATAAAAGAATGCCTATGAGAGGAAAAAAAATTGCTGAGAATTCAGGGAAGAAAGACAAATAGCCAAGTCTACAGTTGATGAGTGGATAAAGAAAGTAAATTCCTGTTTATCAAATGCTGCAGCGGCGTGCTATAACTTCCTGAGCTTCTGTTTATCTTTCACGTCATAGGCATCCGCACACATTTGTCGTGGTTATTAATTTTAACAGACGTTCTTGATTTAAAATGCAATTTTCCTAAGCAGCATGCAACCAAAATATCTAAATGGAGGTTCCTCTCTTTATTTTACTACAAACTTAAAACTGGAAAATGAATAAAATTTTCCGTTTGTTAACTTTGAATTAACTGTTCACTTCCAGACGGAAACAAAATTCGTAGAATAAGATTTAAAATAAATGCAGCTTTCTTTGAAGATTGTACTTGTTATATGGTAAAATAAAGGCTAACCTCGTAAATTTAATCCCGCATGCTTTATTCTTTACGTTATTTGTTCAGTTATAAATTTTGTTGATATATGAACGACAAAATATTATTTAAACGACTGTTGGTTTATATATGTTTAGAATAAAATGAAATTATATTAAATCTACTGTTGAGATAATGATAACTGTAAGCGGAGTTCTTTAATGAAATATTCTATTAAGTATTTGGATTACAATATGTACGGAAATGATAATAAAATGAAATATTCGCGTTGAAATTAATTTAAAGCGTGTATATGATGTGTATTGTTAAAAATGCTGAATATAAAAGTACAGATTTGTAATAAAAATTTATACTTTTACATATTTTTTCCCGCGCAAAAGAGAAAGGGAAGTCTTTAAAAACAACTTTTAAAACTTTTAAACTTTTTAAACGTTTTTAAACTTACATTAATGCAAAAACAAAATTTTAATCAGTAAGGAAATAATGTTAACAAAAAATACAAGAAGTTTATATTAAGTATTTGCATATTTTAATAGAAACATAGTGCCGCTTTATTGAAAAGTGTAGCCATCCTAAAACAATTAAATTTCACATTTTCTCGGAAGTCCAATAATACTAACATTTTGTAAGTCCCTTACAATTAATATAATTTTTGAGCCTGGCGAGTCACTAACTTTTCTCATAAGTTTTCAACTTTTTTATGATTAAATCGAAAGAAATGTGCTAGAAATTTATCGCAAGAAGCACTTTTGCTATAACTTTCTTACATATTTTAACAAATTAATAATAAATGCATCGAATGCAGAAATATATATGAATCAAAACTGCGCATAACATTAAGTTTATCTTCTTCCTTTTAGGAATGTAAAGTTATTCAAAGCAACACGTTGCATGGTTAAATGCAGATTTATTTAATTTTTTTACTTTTCATTTTTCGATCATACAAAAAGGATTTAGGAAATATGTTACACAGAATATTTATATACAATAATTAAAAAACAAAGTAATCCCTTGGGGAAGTTTCCTGAAGTAATTCAAATTATCTTGTCATTAAAATTGCTAGTAATACTTTTGTAAAGACATTAGGTATTTTTGAAGCAGGAGTATTGAAAACTGAGCAATGCCCTCGACGGGACTCGAACCATGGACCTTTCGAATATGCCCCGAGTGTGCTGACCACTACAGCACAAATGCATGTTAAGAAGGAGAGAGAAATACTTTATAGATGGTTTACAATATTTCTTGCTACACATTATTGGGAAAACGTGCAGACAAAATTAAATTTATAATTCTTCTCCTTTTGTTTTCCAGTCTACTGTAACGCTCTATTAATAACCCAAAGGGGCGCTAGCACAGAAGCACTATGAGTCTCAAAACGGCATTTTGTGGTATTGCATTCTAAACTACTGTATCACTTTTCAGATTGTTGCCGCCAGGTATTATCGTCCTGTATTATATTTAAAGAAAATTTAATAATGAAGAATCTACATTAATGTATGAATGTCACTCGCATTGAGAAAAAACGATGGTACCTAGACCCATAAAATTTTGAATAGCGTAATCCTCCACCCGACCATGAGCACCTGGAAGCCCGAATTCGATTTTTTTGTTATCTATTTTATGTTTTTTGGGCGTCATAAAAAATTTGAAAGGTTTCGAATTTTTTTGTATTTTTTAATGTAAAAGATGAATGAATTATTTTAATCACGTTTACAACAAATTCTAATTTTTATTTGAGCTAAATAAATTATGTAACCGGTAAATGAAATCAATGAAGCTCGTCGGAAGTGCTAAAAACTTTTTAATACTGATTATTCTGTACCTCAAAGTTCGCAAAGTATGGCAATCGAAACATCTTTTATTTATAAGAATAATGTTATAAATGTTAGCAGTGAATATCTGTTAGATATATATTTGAAGTACAATATACTACAAATAACATCAGCTATAAACGTTCTTAATAGGTTATAAAGAAATGCCAAATAAAAAATTATGTTTTCAAAGAACTCAGCTTATGCCGAATTAATGTTTATCTGCAATTTGAAAGAGAGAATTCTTTGATACATTATACAACAATCTTGCTTATCTATAGATTGCACATATTCTTTGTAGTATTTTTAAAAAAATGATATTTTAGGGCATTTTTTCGCTTTTAATTTGCGATAAATCGAGTGCGCGATAAAGAGATAATACACAAGATCTTTCATTATCTTTCAAATTACAAAGCTGGAATTTTAAATTAAGAAATGTTTTGAACACTCAACACACATATTTGATTTCTTTTTAAATAAAATGTTGCTAGCTGGACGATTTATATTTGCAAACATTAGTAACGAAAGTCATTTTGCATTTGCTATGAAATAAAATGGAGATTTGAAAAGATAGAAAACCAATCTCTGATTTGCTACGAAAAATAAAACTGCAAGAAGCATACGATCAATAGAGTTTGTGGGAAAAAAGTGATGAATGATGAAACATAAAGGTAAGCTAAAGATAGATCAATATCACCTAATGTAAGAAAAAACACTTATCTGAAACAATAACCAGGAATAAGTATAAGTGTTTTCACATGCAGAAAAATGATTGAAAATGAAACAGGAAATTAAAACGGCATTAGAAGAAGATGAGTGCCTGGAAAATATTAGCTTCTGTACAAACCTGGGATTTCGGACAACTATGAAATTAATCTGATAAGCTTTTATAGTGAATCATATGCTTTATTTGAAATTACTCGAGTCCAGTGGGATTTTGGATCCAATATACCGTTTTAAAAGTGGAAGCGAAAATCGCATTTTAAAATTAAAACATCATATTTGCATTAATTAAAAATTAGTTTTGAATTACCATGGATTACTTCTTCTTCCTTAGCAGACAGTTTAATGAACACTTATCGTCTCAGTTGATTATTAGTTTGTTATGGAGCAGTCAATGCATTTTACTTTTGGCCTTTTCCTTCGAATATCCTCTACTTATTTAACAAAAATATTCCTTTTCCTGTCTCCTTTTCGGGCATTTGAATCATATGACCAAAACACGTAACATCTTCCAATTATCATCAAGAGTTTTTAACATTGAAATACTAAGTTCTTTATTAAACACACAATAATTGATAAAACAGTTAATAATAATTGGCAACAGGAATTTATTTGGTGTGGTTTGGCAAAGCACTCCAGAGCTACCTGTCTAAAGAGTGTGATGCCCTCTTGGAGAATTTTCTAAGGGAAACTGGCTCGTATACACACGCATATATAAAAAAAGTGCTTTGCCATAATCAATTAAGTCAAACCAAATCAATTCCTGTTGCCAATTATTGTTTTACAAGCGTTAATGAAAACTTGTTTTTTAGGTGACATGGAAATGATTATTTTGTACCTAGGTACACAATGTGCAACGATAGAAACATCTTTCGCTTATCATAAAATGATATGATTAGGAATAGAAATCAGCTGTTAAATATATTATAAATAAGATATACTCTATATAATATCACTTATAAGCATTCTTAATAAATTGTAAATAAATATAAAACAAAAAAATGCTGTTTTTAAATAACATATTTTATTAATACATGTGTAATTGCGATATTAAAACGAGCAAAATATCTTATCTGGATGTTAAAGCACAGTCTCAAATTTTGAGATTGCACATGTTTTTTAAAATATATTAAAAAAGATATTTTCGAGGAATTTTTTACTTATTATGTGCTCCGTCTTTAGGCACTGCGCGGAACGGGAGGGGTGCTCCGTGGAGGCCCTTTTAAGGGAAACTAGCTCGTATCCGTGTTACACATGAGGAAACCGCGAAAATTTTCATGCCCGATCGTTCGCCGGGATTCAAACCCTGGAACGAACTACTTGAGTTCAGCGACTTTTACCGCTCAGCCGCTAATAAGCTCATTTTCTAGGAATTTCTGCTTTTAATTTGCAGTGAATCGTGACCGAGATAAATGGATGATGGATGATGCAGACCTTTCATTTGCCTTCAGAATTATAGAAGTATTCTACTCAATACAACATAAGTTAATTATTTAAAGCTCACATTAACTATGAAAAAATGATTTAATAAAATTCTCAAAGAAGTTATATTAGCCTAAATAGATACTAATACAGTTATGAACTTTTTTTCTGAATATACTATTTTATGTTTAAAAAAGAAATGAAGAATTGAACAGAGCTCTTAAGGCTAAAATGTGTAATTTAAAGCTGAAATGAAATTTTCAAAACTGAACAGTGTACCTCTATAAGATTTAGAGTTAATTGACGTTAATTCTTATAGTACGTTAAATAATAAATAAATATATATTACATTAAATATTAAATAAAGTGCAGCCTACGCTTTGCTTAAGAAGAGGTTTAAAAAACATTTAAAAAAAGAAAAAGAAGAAGGGAGTAAAGGGAATTTGCTTAAGAAAGAAGCGGATAATATCCTAAATTCCGCCCTATTTAAATTTAAAACATGTTTAAAACTCTTTTAAATCATTTTTAAGAAGATTTTTAAAATATAAACTGTAACATGCAAGTTTTAAATTGCAGTCCCAACTCCCTGTTTACCGCATAAAATAATCTTTTTTTTTTTTTTTTTAAATAACTGAATTTTGTTTCTCAAATAATTTTTTTTATTTAAAGAAAAAAAACAAAAAAAAAATGAGGTAAACTTAATATATTTTAAATACTGTTAAAAAAATGAAAAAAATTAAAATACTTCATTCCCAATTAAATGTATTGTATCAGGAAAATTTTTTAAAAATATATGTCACTCTGACACCACATGACTGACTTGTGACTTCCTATTTTAAGTTATACATATTTATTGCTGCACTTAAACTTATTTCCTCGATTTTTATTAGAAGCATCTTTCTTATTCAATCCATTTAGATCTCAGTTCACGGCTAAAAACTTCAAACATCTTCATCGAAATTTGTAAAATTCAGAAAATTCTAAAGCACTAAATACACTTAAAAACGGTTAAAATATCAGTTTTTAACAATTAAAATTAAAATTTCTACTCAGAAAAAAAAACATTTGGTTAACGGGCAGGAGGAACAGATTTTCAGTGTGCAGATTTGAAATTTACCGTTTGGTCCCAATGGGTAAAAAAAGAATGAATTTGGTACACCTAATGACTTAATTCAGAATTCTACTACGAGATTCATATGTAAACAAATGGAGGTGTCACAAGGCTTAGCGCCACTTTTAAATTCTCCAAATGTTAAGAAAACTATTGCATGCAGAGTAACTAAAGGTATAAAACTCTTAACGAGCACATACGAACGACATAATTCAACTATTATTGCTACAATAAGATATTAGGTAATTATTTTAAAGCACAAATTGCACAATTTAGCAACACAGAAGAATAAAAATAAGGAGCTCACGGAGTCGGGTAACAGGATGGGGAGATATATATATATACATGCACATATACATACATTTGATTTAGAAGATTGCAATGAAAAATGCAGGTGCATAACTATATGTTACAACAGCCTCATATAAAAAGTTTCACCTTTCTAGGACTACTCGTATTTAATTTATACAGAATTTCACAAAAAATCACTTTTGAATCCATTTTAAATCCGCTCTTGAAAAAAGCAGCCCTCTATTTAGCTCATACGAAGAGGTACTAGGCAAAAAAAATTATTCAAAGAACTCGAGAACATTGAAAAAGGATATTTTTGTTCAAATATGATACCCGAAAATTTCAGCGATTACAATACTTCCTTTACTCCGTACAAGGACGTTTATTAATAGATTTTTTTTAAACAAAAATTTAAAATCTTCCTAAAAATATAATACATGAGAATTTCTAAAAATATATATCTGAGAAAAAGTTTAAAACATGAGAATTGTTTTTCATATTTTTATAAATTTTTTTTCAAAATATAAAACGTAAGAATGGCTGAAGAACGATCTTAATTTCATTTGACATAAGAAGTGCGAGGGATCCGGAAGTTGGAGTTTTGGATGCATGCAGTTGCCCCTAAGACACAATATTTAGGACATTTTTAAGCAAAATTAAAAGCACTTGTCATTTAAATAAAAATTTACCCTATTAAAACTCTTAAAGAAGTCTTATAAAAGGATTTTTACTAAGCTCTGTAAACAATGGAGATGCCTAGTGGTATAAAATTGTAGACATTAGGTTCTTTTTTTTAAAGCAGAAAATTTGAAAAAATGAGCAATACCCTCGCTGGAACTCAAATCACTGACCTCTCGAATAGGCACCGGGCGTGCTGACAACTACAACACGAATGCATGCTAAGAAGAGGATAGAAATACCTTATATACTTTCCCTTTTAAAAAGCGACTGGGAATAAGGGGACCCAATCGCCAAATCCTGGTGGTGGGGAATCATCATCCACCACTTCATTTTAGTTCGGGCGCCACTGTAGAGATATTAGGTATTTTTTTTTAAAGCAGAAGATTTGAAAAAAATGAGCAACGCTCTCGCCGGGACTCGAACCACGGATCTCTAGAATACGCGCCGAGCGTGCTGACCACTACACCACAAAGGCATGCTAACAAGGTGGAAGAAATAACGTACAGAATCATTCTTTCTATCATGGGCTTGCAAGAGGAAAATAAAAAAAAAATGTATCAGCTCTTTGTGCAAGCATATTGATCAATGTTTACTCCCACTTATTCCATTAAGTTCTGTGCTGTGTTGCGATTTCTAACTGACTCTAAACTCCATACATTTTAACTAAGAATTATGAGCTGCGGTATAAAAGACACCGCTTAAGTACAGCGCCAGAACTCCTATTTAAAGACCTCTGCTGCTTTAAATCCATCTACAATATCACTATGACTAATTGCCCTGCATATGAACAGTGTATTTTAACGACTCCTTATTATAATTCTGCAAAATGAGAAACAAGCAATGAGAAATGAATAGCAACCGATTTAAGGTATTACTTGAGTTAGAGGGAACGTCTGCACTGAACAGGTCTCCAGTACGGCTTGTTGCCATTATCGATGTGCATCAGCATTCGCGTATTAGTAATGCGTAATTAAGAACGTTGAATAATTCCTGAAATAAATGCATTTGCATCTTCGGTGCCTAAACTGGGAAGGCGCCACGAGCTGCAGAGTTATGGACGAAAATCCCATCATTGTATTCCAAAGCCGGGGTTGCCTTGTGGAAAGGGACAGAATGGAAAGCTATACTTTTCAGCCGCTTAAACTCCTCCCTTTTGGATATTGCCAGAATACATATTCGTTAAAAGAGAGGCTTGCTATCGGATAATTTGACAAAATGGATTTCATATCATTTACGGCGTTTAAGTTTAAACGCTATGTTGCACGTAAAAGGAACATATGTTTCTGAAAGATGCAAATGCTTTTGTAAATAGCGTAATAAATATTTTCATTTACTGCTGAGAATGAACTAGACAAGGTACTTTAATGTACTTTAATTAGAAGTTTGTATCAATCGTTTTATGCCATTAGTATTCAGATTTCGCAAATATTTCATCTCACGTTTTGTTAGATGAAGAAAGCAGATTTTGAAAGTCTCTAGTTTGGGTGCACCTCAAATTAAAATTTTACTGCTTCATTAATCTCTGAAGTATCAAGATTTTAATTTGCTTATTCTTTCCTCTAAAAATATATTATCTTTAAGTACGTAGCGATCCTCACTTTTTATATAATAACTAAATGCTGAGGAACCTAGTAAACAGCTAAGCGAATAATCGCTTAAATTCAGAAACAGAGACGAGACTCAAAAAGGGTTAATTACCCTTTACTGCTCAAAATAAAGATTCGCTGATGGCCCCTTTCTCAGAGCGTATAACAAAGCCTCCGCTTGGGCTTAAAATATAAGAAACAAGAACGAATGACTAATTAAAGAGATTTGACTTTAGCTAACACAATTCTAAACTAGTAGTTGACCCACAATATTAAATTAGCTAGCGAATCTACCAAGGGCACGTAATACGGCAGGGTGTAGTAACAGCTTTGAGAGACGTAGCCAAAAGGCAAACGCGAGCTATTCAGAAATCCTAATTCTCTCTATTCAATTCAAACACTATCTACTATTCATTTGCATTTAACGCTTCTCTAAAAACTCATTCTGGTAAGTAATTGTAAGCTGAAATTAGGAGAGATAGGAAAGGAGCTTTAACTTAAAAATAACTATTATAATTCTGTGATAAACCTTAAAAGTATATTAATTTATTTTTAGTTACTGCGCAATTGCTTCCTAGACATAAAACTTTAAATAAAATATTAGTTTCACATATCCCTCCGCTTCAACCAATCAGCCTGCTCCTCATTGCCAGCGAAGGAAAAGGGGAACGAGAGCAAAACGCCAGCATGGGTAAAAAGTTACTTGGATTTAGCTTCTCTAGTTTTTCTAGAATATTAATACTCGAGTAGAACAGATTACAACCTACTTACTCTTAGAACTCTGCTTGATCGAGAGTCATAAATAGTCTTGTAAATTGTGTAGTCATACAAAATGTCATAAATAGTGAAACAGATCAAGAGTCATAAATAGTGCTGTAAATTGTGTAGTCATACAAAATGTCATAAATAGTGAAACAGATCGAGAATCATAAATAGTCTTGTAAATTGTGTAGTCATACAAAATGCCATAAATACTGTTGTAAATTGTGCAGTCATACAAAATGTCATAAATAATAAAACAGATCAAGAGTCATAAATAGTGTTGTAAATTGTGTAGTCATACAAAATGTCATAAATCGTGAAACAGATCAAGAGTCATAAGTAGTGCAGTCCTAAATAGTGTAGACAGAGACTAGAGATATTATATGTAAAATAAAGACCTAAATTGGATTTCTCAAGTGTGGCTTGAATTTATGACTATAGCCAGTGATATGATAAGCGTAGGACATTCGAAACCATTTCAAGCCTTTAGTAATTCATAAAAATGGGATGTTATTTCCTTTCTATGAAGGTGCTTGTAGAAAAATATTTTATATTTATATTGAGCATCGAGCAAATTCTTAAAAAGGATATCTATCATATATTCTACCGCCTAACCGGTATAGTGGTTAACGTCGCTGACTGCCGTGCCGAAGGGCTCGAGTTCGAATCTCGGAGAAGGCATGGATGTTTGTAAATGTATCGTGTCGGTGCGTCATGGACGGCACTCTAAATATGCGGCGAGCCGAAATTCCTCTTATGTGGTTTGGTGGTAGGGGAGTGGCATGGGAGACCCTCGGACCCGTCCCTTTGGGGTGCTCTCCATAAAAATTGGGGGCGGAACTGAACCAAATCATACTGTCATCTGTTAGGTGCTCAAGGCTGTTGCAACGACAGGCGTAATCTAGCGCTCCTTGGCACGAGAATTCTCGTGGGCTTGGGCTGACTCTGTCAGACAAGTGAGCATGAGCAACAACAACAGCATCATATATTCTGCTTTTAGGAACACACAAGTATAATTTTTGTTCAATTTTCGTAACATAAATTAGAAATTTTACCAGATACTTGAAGAGTTTTGCAAGTTTGGTCAATTTAGAAAATCCCTAAATCTAGAAGGTTTTGGGGAAATCCTGCCATCCTCAGAAAACTCAATGTTAAAAATGTAATGAAACTATGTTAGTATTCTGTACGCAGTATGTAAAAAATAAGTAGAATACCATTAACTTGTTATAATTTTTATTAAACAATTTCAGCACAAAATTCATAAGTGTAGTTATAATTTACTAATCACCAACATATTTTGCAGATTTAATAATTTGTTAAATGCTCACATTTTTACACAGAGTATCGAAGTCTGGCTCCAAACATGTTATCTCTAACGGCACATACATATTTGGTATTTAGCCTGTTTCATTTTTATTTGCCTCACAAACTGAAAACTATTTGTTTTATTAAAAATATTACCAACAAAGATTGGCGAATGATTCTTCTTTGACATAGTCGGTTCTTTTATTTATGCCCGATTGTTCGGGCTTGAACTTTCGCAAAAACAGGTATGTTTCCTATTATTTTAAACAACAAGAATAGTAATATGTTGTTTAATTATTTATCTTAGATATTTAGATTGCGATACACATATTTAAAATTTCTTTCAAATTTGTATTCTGACTTCAGGAACCCCAAGGGAATTTTACATGGAGCAGCAACGTTCTGAAGAATACAATCTAAAAACCGCTGAGCCTAGTCAATTGAGAATAAACATATTTAGCTAGAAGCCATTACGGATTAAGTTCGAATCATAGTCCTGAGTGGTTCAAAATCTGAAAACAGATGCAGCGAAATTTCTTACATAAGTGAAAGACATTTTACGAATGAAAAGACTTTTGACTTCGGAAAGAATAGGAATTTCCCTTGAGGCCTACAAAACACTTTTGGAGAGAAAAACTGAGTGAATTTGGCAGAAGTAATTTTTATTTCATGTTTCGTAACAATCAAATCGGAAGGAAAAAGAACGAACTTTCAATTGAATGTTTCACAAGTTTCGCAATAATTTTTCCGATGTTCGTTTCTTAAATTTTGTCTGATTTTATACTCAGACATTCTGCATACTATATTCGGCAGAATAGAAGTTGGAATAGTCAACCCAACGTAGAATAAAGGTGTTACTGAACAAGAGAGGTTGCATATAGAATTACTGAACAAGACTCTATAATTCTAATGATTAAGGGTTAAATTCCGATATGTTAATTTAATGTTCTCTTCCATAAACTGGAAATATTCCCGCTTTCTGTCTGAATATATGTAATATTTTAAAAATATACAAAAATTAAGTACATTCAAACAATGGAAAATACCATATTTAAGCGGCAAGAGTTTCATCATAAGTAGTGTATATATATATATATATATATATATGTACATGTGTGTGCGCGTGTGTATAAAATAAAAATATGTAAATCAAATTTATAATTTAAACTACCGACAGCCTCTTAATGCCTCTTCTCTATTTAAAAAAAAAAAAAAACAGAAATACCTTTCCTGCACTCCATAAAATTGATGACGTAACTAATTCGGAACTTGAACACAAAATTTCGAGAACTAAAACTTTCTCTTAATAAGGAAACTAAACATTCTTTTGGCGAGCTTCCATGTTGAATAATTGCACACGTTTCGCGTCAGCTCTCATCTCGTTAAAACGCTAGTTCGCTCCCTTAGCCTCTGCCAGCTTTTCTCCATTGTTCTAGAAGTATAATCTGTATAAAATATTGAGGAGCATAGAGCATCCTACAATAATAATGTGAAATGAAAACGAATATATGGAATTAATTAACCAGGAATAAAATTATGCGTTGAATTTACGTCTGTCTTAGAGTGTCATCTTTCTAAGTACAGAGTAAAGCCTGTTCAATTTATTAAAACTCAGAGAACCGTGGCCAATCCGATGCTGCAACTTTCTCCAAGTTGTCTTATTATACACACACACAGATATCTATATATATATCAGTAAAGATATAAAGAAAGAGATTTAGAAATATTTTTTCACGAATTCCAAAGATTGAAATTCGTAATTAATAAATTTGAAATAATTCTATAAATGCATTAAAGAATTAAAAAATATTAAAACCAAACTTTTTCAAACAAGCAATAACTCAATTAAAAAAATTAAAGAAATTTAATAAAACTGAACATAATAGAAGAGGAATTCAATCAACTTCAATGCTACTTCGTCAGGAACAGGGACATTGAAACCAATTGAAATCGCTCTTCTACAAAAATCCTTGCTTTTCTGTATCCAGAATTAGCTGATTTACGTTTCCGTTCTTTAACTAGAATTCTCTATATTTAAATTACGAGCTTCTACTTATAATGTACATTTTTTCCTTGCTTTGGGGAGCGGCCAGAATTTTCGTATGAACTATAATAATTACAATACACTGAAATGGTTCATCGGCTAATTCTGGATACAGAAAAGCAAGCATTTTTGTGAAAGAGAGATTTCAACTGATTTCATTGTTCCTCCTCCTGACGAAGTGGCATTGAAATTGATTGAATTCCTCTTCTATTGTGTATGTTTTTCTTTAAATTTCTTTAATTTTTTTATTTGCGGTATTTCTTGTTTTAAAAAAATTGCTTTTAACATTTTGTAAATTCTTTATTGAATTTATAGGATTATCTGAAATTTATTAATTATGAATTTCAACTTTTGGTCTTTATGAAAAAGTAGTTCCAAATTTCTTATTTTGTGTCTTTACTGATAATTTTTCTGCAGCTTAATGATCGCAAATACTAGACACGTTTATACTTTGTTTTTTTTTATAGATGTTTTGTAATAAACAAGTACGAATGCCAAAAGCCAAAGTACATCCCAAACCCTCTGAAATCCTATTCGAAGAAGCACGTTAGTGCCAAAATTACATATTAAATACAATTAAAACTTAAAATCCCAGGTAAAGATTTACATGAAAATATAACTCAAATAATGCTTAGCAAATTGTAATTTATGGGCAAAATTGGGAAAAGCTGAAGTTGTAATAAAAACAAAGTATATAGATATATATGTATTATACATATATATAATACAATATTTCACGAAGACCAATAAATTTCGAATAATACTAGGCATGATTTCATTATGTTTTTTAAAAAAAATATTTTATAATTATATGTATGTAGGGAGAGAGAGAGAGAGAAGTTGTTGCAAATACTTCTCAAAATTAACAACAAGAAATCATTTATGTAGCGTTGTCTATAGAAACTAATAGAAACTGCCGCAAGAAAATAAATTTAAATTAATTATTATTTAAACCAATATTTCAATTAACTCCTTGTGTCCATCAATTGTTATTGGCCGAATGTCTTCTACTTCACACGCTATATTTAAAGTTCCGCTTCGTATCTTAAATATATATAGAATTTTAAGTGAATATCAGAACACATTACTTTTCCTTAATACTCGTAATTGACTTGCAGCCTTCTCCTCCTGGGAAAGAAAAAAAAAGAAAGAGAGATTGTAATAGATAAGTTATTAGCTCAAAGGGCGTTAGTCCAGAAGTACTATTAATTTCGTTTTGGCATTTTGCGTTGGTTCACTTCTCAAATTGTTGCCACCAAATATTAGAGCCCCGCATTATATTTAAAGAAATTAAATAATGAGGAATATGCATGAATGTATGTACATTTCTCGAGCTGCGAAAAAACAACGGTACCTAGAGACATCAAAGTTTCAATAAGTTATCCTTCACTAGAATATGGGGATCTGGAAGCTCGAATTTGGAATTTGTTTTATTATTTATTTCATATTTTGAAAAAATTTAATGAATTTTTTTATTAAGAAACTCAATCATTTCAAAACGAGTAATGGCAACACTGTACGCCCTCAAAAAAAATATCTCCAGCGCGCGAGACTGTGTATCAGAAATTCTCAAGATATGCTCATTTTGAAATTATTTTGCGCTATTGCTGTTGAAGTAAATTTTATGGTTGAAGTGAGAAGAATATCATATTTAATAAATAAAAGTAACACACAAAATGTTAAAAAAACGTCCGTTTGGACGTAATTTAAAATCTGAAACATTTCAGATATTTTTTTAATATACTGAACTTTTTATTTACAGCTCCCCTTTTTCCCATTTTTCAAACGAATGCAGCAAAAAATAAATTAATAATAAAAAATAAACAAATATATCAATAATAAAATTTAATT
>KK119681.1:146122-185075 GCA_000611955.2 Stegodyphus mimosarum
CCACAATTTTCTTTCGTCTATTTCTCCAGCATTCTTCTGCAGGCACATGGACAACAAAACTGTAAAAGTTCATTAGTGTAAATTAAAAAAAAAATATTTCATATAAAATAACAATGCGACAACATAAGTCACAATTTTCTGTTCTTACCTTTATTTTTCAGTATGCTGAAAGACAAAATACATTTAAACCTCTACACACTTCAACAAATTTATCGATCCGTGGTTTCAGCTTGGTGATAATTCATTAGCTTGTTTTGCTATTGATTAACCTAAATATTATGGATGTTGTCGAAACTCAGTTAATGTAACCGTTTCTCCAGGTCGAAAAGCAGATACAAATGTAAATCGTTTAGGTTCGCAAATTTAATCAATGCATATGCTTTATGCAGTACTTCTGTTTTTTCAATGGCTACAATTTCAAATTTCCTTAGCTTTTCATATGGTCTATATTATCCGAAAAGTAAATTTCTCACAGATAATTCATTTTAACTTCGCTTAAAATATATCTATTCAGGCATTGAAATGTTATTAAAGTATTATATTACTATTACGAGTTTTACTGATGTGAATAAATACATTTATCTTGAGACCGAATCTTACATTTTATGAAAGTACTGGTCTAACCTTTATCTTCCTCAGAAAACGTTACTTTGATTTAATAGAATTACGCGCTCTCCATTTAATAAAGTCAGGAAATTATAATCATTATGTCTCAGATAATTTTAAAAGAAAGAAGAATGCTATAGGAGAGTTTGGGGAGAAAATGAATTATGTTATCTTTTGAGAAAAAAATTAGCGATTAACAGTGCTCCATAAAAATATGAAATAAATATTATGACATTTTGAATAATTGGAACAATATATTTATTTACGAATATATTTTGTAACTATGCGTCTTTACAAATGTATTTTGGATAAGGAGCAGAAATATTTCTCGTAGACATGTAATTTATTACGACAAAGTATTCGAATAGGTTCTGATTTAGGAAGAATAGTTTCAGGCAAAGAGAAGGAAATTATGTAAACGGAACTTTTGTATTCAGTTGCGTAAATTCCTGTACTTTTATGTCTAATCTCACGGCTTCAAAATAGGAAAGAAATCTGCGCGTTGTTTCCTAATTTTGTGAACAAATAAAGGAAAATTTACAGGAATTAAAAGCATATATGAATTAGAAAAACTAATAACTGTTATAAGATATTGCTTCAATGCAGTTGTTTTAAATTTCCTCAAGGTACTATATTATAAAAGAAAAATTCTAGCTAAGCTGCACAACCTTGTAAATTCTGAAATTATTATGATCTGTAAAGGTCAGTAACCGAAACTTTTAAAGGCATTTAAAGAAGGAGAAAGTTATAAAACATACTGCTAATGCTCAGAGCTGTTAAAATAGTCTTTGAAATGAAAGCCAAAAAGAAAGATAATGACATAGCTGATTCAAACAGAGCGACATATTTAATCAACTAAGTGAAATACTCTTCACATTAGATCAGCAAACGAAAACAGCTGCGATAGCGGAACTATAATTAAAGCTAATATAAAGCATTTCAAGCAAAAGTAATAGTGTCAATTTGATATATCGATAAGTAACATGGGGACACACAGATCTATCGATAGGATCAAACTGATCTAACAATAAATAACGTGTAACACTGGCTTTAAGCTTTTGCAGGGTGAAACGTCCGAGTCGGCCTTTCAGTCAAACGGCCACAACAGACCCGAAACAGTAGAGATTGCGATGTTGTTTTCTTCTTTCCCTCTAAGGTATGCAGTAGCAGATGCAATTTCCCCAAATGCATTCTATCAATTTATTGAAGACAGCTTGTTCTAAAATGCTAATGGAAGCTTCTTTGTTAGGAAGTAGGAAGGATATTATCTGAAATTTTCACACCTCTTTGTGCGTTAATGGGGACAAGGATGAGGTAAGTGAAGCATTTGCCTCAAGTGAATCACTAGAAGGGGCCCCAAACTGGCTATGGGAATTCGAAAATTACTTTAATTACGTTTCTAAATTTGTCTGTTATAATTAGGGGAAATAAGCTTAAATCAATAAAACAATAGGAAGAATTGGAAGAAAACCTGGAAATTAATGCAATGTGTATTTCAATGTTATTTCTTCATTATCAAAAAAGAGTTTTTTCAAAATTTTCATTTAAAAGTTAAATAATTGGCTATATTATTTTTTGAATTTATAAAGCTACGATTAAAAATACTTTAAGAATTATGATAGTTTGATTTAATACAGTTACCTTTGTTTAATACAAATATATTTTTTTAATATATAGAGAGAGTATATATATTTTTATATAGAGAGTATAATATATGTAGAGAGTATATATATAGTATATATATTTTTAATATATATATACATTTACCTTTTTGCCTCAGGTGAAAAAATATCTTAGAACGGCTCTGGTTAATAAGGCTTTAAAAAGTCATGCCAATACCCATACGTAAGTTGCAGGAATAGTAATTCTTCTACCTTCCGAAACTTCAGTCGTCTGTCTAATATTTGACAATTTGTCGATATTTCGTCAAGCATTTCCACAAAGCATCAATGTCTTTTAATGAGATTTTGCTTGACAAAATGGAGCTATTTACGATCTACAAAATAGAAATATTCAATTCAAGCAATTGTATGATAATAAATGAATGGATTTTAAGTTTACAAGCGTCCGGATTATTTACATTATTTCATAAGACCATAAGTATGTGTGTTTGCGAATTTGTTTTACTAGACAGTAATAAACCCGAGTAAAAGAACATTCATTTGACATACATGTTTAAATTCTACATTGTAAAGCCTGAATTTTACTTTAAGATATCAATGACTATATAGTTAGTCCGCAACATCCTGACAGTAGTAACAAAAGTGTTAAGTATTTTTTCTATCTTTCTTATATCATTCATTCGTTACTCAAGCTTTATTAGTTCAAAAGAGGAACAGAACGTACCAGATGTCAATATTTGTAGCTTTCTGTATGCTATACTTGTAAATATGTTTACTTTCACATTATTGAATGGCTAACGGGTTTTATTGCATCGCCTTTTACCTCCAGCTTATGCTACGTGTAAAATATTATTACAATATTTTTGTAACAGTTTTTCCATAAAATCTCATTTTTTTTAAATTGAAAATTAGAGTATGAAAGTAAACCGAATTTTATGTTATTATGTTAAATGTTCTTTAAATGAAGTATTTGTGATCTACTTTATACAGATCAGGTGACCATGAGAAGAGCGATTAGAACAATTTGGTTTAAAGAATAAGTTGATAGCTGCGTTAGACACTTTTAGTTTATTTTTCTGCCGCCCTATCTTTGTGCCCGTGTTTGAAACTCAGAGACGACATGGATCTTTGTTAGAACCTTTACAGCATGAAGGAATTTAAAATATTGCGCAACAAAATGTCTTCTCGAGAAGTGAGTGATTGAGGAGGCAGGAGCTGGAGGATTTCGGATCGGTCCCTTGAGGAATTCTCTGTGAAAATTGGAAGGGAGTTGATGAAGCTCGTACTGTTATCTATACGGTGTCTAAGCCTATCACAGACGAAACCGTGCCTCGTCTCCGCGATAAAATTCGCTGCCCTCTTCTACATATATTTTCAGATCAGGAGGGTTAGAAAGAATAACAGCAGGGACAGATGGATGTTTTTGATGGCTTTGTTTCCCAATTTAGGTCTTTGTAGCTTAAAATAAAAGCGGAAATTATATAAACCTCTAGTACCAATATAGTTATGTACCCATTATACAAATACAATTGGTATAATAGTTCTTCAAATGCGTGCTTTTCTGATTGACTTTCTTACTGAATGGAATTTTTATCAGCCAATAAGAGTCACTGTATTTATGGTTGAAAAATGATGTTAAATCCATTTTATTGTAATACATTTCCTGTTGCATTGTTACTTTAGAAGAACACAGAGGTTACATTTAGATTGCAGATTCACCTCTGAAGGAAAAGATAATAACGTTAAATAATTGAAACGTTTTCTACATTTGAGTCAGATAAAATGCCTTAAATCACTTTTCTGTAGATTTTCTTATGGTTAGTTTAAATGTTCTTTGCTACGCCCCTACAACAATATCTTTTATTTGTTAATGTTATGCATAGCACTATAATCCCTTACCATATACAGGATGATTCGCTACCAGACCGACAATCTTGCAGGATGTGTAGGGGCTACAGAGACGACCCGGAATCACAGAGGAATGCAGGGTCGCAAACGCCGTAGTTGCGGGGCTATGGTACACAAAGTAGTAGAGAAGAAGAACGGAAGCAGCAACATATAAATGGAACAGAAGCATTTTATTGAAAGGTTGTACTACAACAGGTGTTCGAAATCACAACCAGAAGTCGTCTAGAAGGCTTGAAAGTAGCGCTGCATGAACTTCCTTACATTCTAGGAGATTCCTAGTATGTCAGGCATCCTCTCGCCAGCTACATATTCAAGCGACGAAGTCTTCAACTGAAGGAACGGACGTCTCGTGCAGCAAACTCTTCGTGTGTCCCCCAGAAGAAGTCCATGCACGATAGGTCCCGTGTGCATCCATGTGGTACCAGTATGATGGGACTCCTCCACATTACACGAATGACGCCCGCTGACACCTTGACCTAACTTTTGGACAGCGGGGGGTAGGTCGTGGTGGCCGGGTTCATTGACTTGCCAGATCACCGGATCAATATGCATGGACTTCTTCTGGGATCACATGAAGAGTTTCGTGTACTAGACCCCCGTTCCTTCAGTTGAAGACCTCGTCGCTCGAAAACCTGTAGCTGTCGGGAGGACACGTAACACGCCAGAAATCTTCCAGAACGTAAAGAATTCCATGCAACACTGCTCTCAGGCCTTCCAGACGACTTCTTTTCGTAATTTCGAACACCTGTTCTAGTACAACGTTTCTATAAAATGTTTCTGACACATGTTCTTTTTCTCCGCTTCTTTGCACCGTAGCTCGCAACTACGGCATTTGCGACCCCGCATTCATATGTGATTCCGAGTCGTCTCTCCACCCCTTACACACACTGCAAGTTTGTCGGTCTGGTAACGAATCTCGGTGTTTAATAGCATATATAGCAAGACTGCTTAACAAGAAGAAAGTATACCAGACGTGAAATTTTCCTCTGTTTGAATGACATAACAAATAAAAAGAGATACTGGTATTTTAATTTTCTTGCTATGAAATCGTTTTCATTATAATTTACCATTACAAACATAATTCTTTCCAATTAAATTAGTTCAAAAGAGTACAATGAAAAAAAAAATTCATCTCTGATGTGTAAATGTATAAACCTACTTCTCTCAAGCCTATGGCTGACGGTTTCTCCTAGATAGTAATATATTTTAGAGTAAAAAATACATTTAAAAATTACTTTAAAATATTTAAATATGTTATATTTAAATATTTTAAATATATTTAAATATTAAATATATTATATTTTAATATTTAAATATCTGGAATGTTGAATTAGTAATATCATAACTAACATGAATGATTAAATACCTCCAAACATACACGTTAGTGTAGAGAAAAATAAAGCTTTTGTTTAAATTTCTCTCCAAATAATAAACTTAACTATTTTCAGTTAATTTAAAAACAAGCCTAACCTTTGAATAATTTCTGAGAGTCAGCTGAATTGCGGGATGTGTTTAAGATAAACTCATCTTAATTTAACTTCTCTTATATGAACATTCCATTAATAATATAAACGGAATAATTTTACTTTTATCGTTATGTTAATGCTTCATTCTGCAGAATTCTGTTAATAATACTTGGCATCTTTATTTCAGGCAGAATTTTGATCAGTTGAAAACTATTAAAATCTCTCATTTCATTTCGAATAATTAATATTTATTTCATAAACTCAAAAGAAATACACATTTTATTTACTGTAACAAATATTGTACAATTAATTCCACACAAAGAAATTATTTTATATATTTCTATTGTTCATGGTAAACATATTTGCTTAATATTAGCTTAAATCAAAAAAATTTTGTTTAAATTTTAATAATAATAAAAAAATAGAGAAAAAGTAAATTTAAAAAAAGAAAATTCTGAAAGGATTCAAATTTTGAATTACCTCCAAAGGGTCGCTCTTTTGATATTTTGTGTGTTACCTTTATTTAATAAATAATAGGTAATTCAGTTCAAAAGTAATTCATAAAATTCAGTTCAAAAGCAATATCTCAAAATAATTTTAAAATGAACATAGCTTTAGATTTTCCGATTCACAGTCTCGCGTGCTAGAAATAATTTTTTTCCCTTGTACAACGTTGCCATTGCTCGTTTTCAAATCCTTGAATATCTTAATCAAAAATTCATTAACATTTTACAAAATTGGAAATCGATAATAATGAATTTTTCCAATTTGAGTTTACTAAATTTCCGCGAATATATGTTGCCAGGAACTTCAAAAACCTTTAACATCGTTGTTTTATCACAATGAGAGAAACGTGCGTACATTTATGCAGATTCTTCATTATTTAATTTCTTTAAATATAATACAGGGGGATAATATTTGGTTGCAACAATTTGAAAAGTGAAACAAAGCTTTTAGTGAATCAACGCAAAATGCCAAAAAGAAATTAGTAGTCCTTCTGGACAAATTGCCCATTTGGACTAAAAATCTGAAAGCTTTCTGATTTTATATTGTTCACAAAGAGGAGTTTTTTAACGTTTTGTGTGTTACCTTTATTTATTACATATCATGTTCTTATATAAAATTCAATTCAACAGCAATATTACAAAACGTTTAAAAAGAGCATGTCTTTAGAATTTTCGATGGTCAGCTTCGCGCGCTGGAGAATTTATTTTTTTCATAGTGTGTTGCCATTGTTCCCTTTTAAATCAGTGATTCGGTTAATCAAAAATTCACTCAAGTTTTACAAAATGTGAAACAGATAATAAAACAAATTTGAAATTCGAAATTTGGCCTTCGAGGTACCCATGCTCGGATGGAGGATTACATTATTAAAAATTCCATGGCTCTAGATACTGGAATTTTTTTCAAAATGCGAGAAACATACCTAAATTCATGCACATTCGCATTTATTTAATTTCTTTTGAAGTAAAAGAGGACGATAATATTTGGTGGCAACAGTTTGAAAAGTAATTCAGCCTTTTGCAGTGATTCATCGCAAAATCCCGTTTCGAGACTAATAGCATTTTTGAGCTAATCCTACTCTAGGCTAATAAACAACAAATTAATATTTTTACTGCGATTTCTTTGTAACCTGTTACTAATAATGCAAAATCCTAATTTTATAACTTAATTTTTTTTTATTCTGAAATTCTGAAATTTTTTATTCTGAAAAATAATCTGCTTTCTATACTAAAAGTTTCTATTTGCATAAAATTAGATAAAATTTTATAAGATTTCATTTTTGAATTATAATAAATTAGAAATTTTATTAAAGAGTTATTACTTAATATCGAGCAAAGAATACTTAAGTTTTCCGTATTCTTTTTCTAATAGATATTTCTTTTTCTGCACTATTGAACTCTTGATGTTCATGTACGTAAGCTACTAATGCATAATAATAATAATTCCCTAAGAAACGTTAATAATTATTGTGTCATTTTATTTTAAATTAAAAATATTCTTAAATAATTTCTGTTATTTTTTAGAATGCCAAGGAGGAACCGGAACATCAGATAAGTAAGTTATTTTATTTTGCTTATGTTAGTATAGATTATTTATTTAACTTATCTTTCAAATGAAGTCTTCCAATGAAACACTTGAAAGATAATTAACCTCACCTATAGCAAACATCCATTTTCCACATTAAGTTTCTGGTTAACATCATCTGCTCTCATGAGGAACGATATTTAAACAGGGATATAAGTAGAGTAAAATAAAAGCAGCCCGGTATATCCCAGTCCATTACACCAGCATTTTACTTTTATGAGCGAAGTAAAATAATGTATGAATGCTTTATCATACATAATGAGGATAATTTGCTTTTACTTAATTTTGCTATACATACATTATTTCATGATAAAATAACTAAATTATTTACTCTATAACAATTATTATAATTATTCAATTACTATGTTTTACTGAATAATTTTCATTATTATACTATAATTACAATTACGTCTATTAAAATAATTATTAGTATAATTCATTAAAATATTTTACGTCAATAAATAATAAACTACAATTAAAGTACTTAGATACACTTTTTGTCTTTGAGCTTAAACGTTAATGCATTAGTGCCCGCCGAAAAAATTAAATTTCTTAATAATTAGTAATAATTATATAACAATAAAAGATAATGACAGCTGTTTTAATTATAATTATTATAATATAATAAATATTTATATCTACATATTATAATGGTATATTTCTTTCTGATTTTTTCGCTAAAATCTATATACATTATTATAACTATGAAACAGGGAAACGGAATTTGTTCCAGGAAAGAGGACGAAAATAATTCGTCTGTAACAAGTTACAATATTGGCAAATGTCACGTGCCACATTTGGGCAGATCCACTCAAAT
This sequence comes from Stegodyphus mimosarum, assembly GCA_000611955.2. Classification (NCBI taxonomy): domain Eukaryota; kingdom Metazoa; phylum Arthropoda; class Arachnida; order Araneae; family Eresidae; genus Stegodyphus; species Stegodyphus mimosarum. The sequence goes on from KK119681.1 coordinate 154,630, forward strand.
GAAGTAGAACCATAGTAACCATTTTTTTAAAACTACAAAAAGCATAATTTCGGTTAAAAATAGTTCCGTGATTTTTAGTGTCAAGAGATATTCGTCAATGTCTTTCACAAGTTATCACTTCAAAGAATAACTTTGTTTGCTGAAAATGGTCACTCTACACGTGGCTGCAAAGAAAGCTTAAAATGGTTCTAACCTTTGTTTGGGACAAATGCACAGCCAGGCTTTCTTTCCTATGGAATCCAGATTTGGTCAAAAGACGGCTATAATCCATGACTTCTGATCTGGACAGAATGTGACACTCAATAAAATGCAACACAATTTTAAAAAGAACTCATTTTGCTAAAAGTAGTGTGTTCGTTTCATCGTATATGGATGTCTTGACTTCTACATCATTCGGCATGGATCCCCTGACGGTTCAAATGTACAGAGAAGAAATTCTGAAAATCTTGGGAATGTCTTGTACTGGTGCCAAGTCAGTTATGAAATGTGAACTGTTCATAAAAAATTCATAAATTCTGAGAAAAAAATCAACTCTTGGTTCACGGGCTGTAAATCAATAAGTATACTGGTATTTATTTCTACGAGTATGAAAAAAGGCGCAAAATGCTACTGATAACTGGATCACCCAATGACATGAGGAATTTCCGGCGACACACGAGTTCTCATTTGACCCGTCACCTTGCGGCACGTAGTTAGTTAACTCCCCTTTTGAACAACTTTAAGTGGTTTGGCAGAATGCCAGCTAAGGTTGCGTTGTAGAATTTGGGCAAATAGTACTTAGGTACTTTGCATATTTGTTTGCATATTTGTTACAGGGAAGATTTAATCGTAAGCGTGAGAGTATACGGTTGCTGAATTCTGATTAACTCCTTTACATGCAATATTAAATAAATCTTCGTAATTTAATGTCTGGCAGTTTTAAGTTGTATATTGTAATTTTAATCTTAAATTCCTGTTATAGTAAATATATGTTAGCTGTTGTTGTAGTTGTAAGGAAATGACGTTATCTGCAGTTTGCAAGTAAAATAATAATTGTTGCCTGGAGATTTCTCTAATGGGCAAGATACTGGTTGCGAATAAATAAGTAGGTAGTTAAATTTCTGCATGATTATTTTAGTAAATTTGACTCATTGTTTGCATTTCATTGCGGGGGTCAAATAATGTAGATTTAGTCATTACTGAAACAACACCGTACACAATAGAGCAAAAGATTAGATTTCATTTTTATAACCTAGTTTTATCTTTTTCGTAACAATTTTTATTAGTATCACTTAAAAGTTACTATAATAAAGGAAACGTTATTTTGCTTTTGCATACTCCTTAAGGGTGTGCGGAAAAAATGTCACCCAGAAAAAAGGGAAACGGAAAGAAAGCCCCCGGAAAATAAGGAACGGAAAAAAATGTCACCCAGAAAATAAGGAATAGAAAAAAAAATTAACTTTAAAATCTTGCCAAATAAGGTCGCCAATCGGAGTTGGGGAAACCTGCCAAATTGTAATTTAACCGGCAGGGTTATAGCGGGCTCTCTTGAGGGAGGTTTTAAAGCTAAGACGTTGAGCTAGCTGCAGCCGCGCAAGGTCATTTCGATAGCGGGTTTTAATATTCTTATAGCAAACTGTGACTAAATTTCATCTACAGCGGTTTGTTATAATACTGCTTTTAACGCTCAGTTATGCGACAATGTTTCACCCCTCAACGAAACAATACACCTGCTCTCAAGGAATTCTTCATACCCTACATGGTATAAAGAATTCTTTATACCCTACATGGGGTACGAGGGGAACAATCTCTAATGACCATGACCAGCTGGTCAACCCTCTATTTTTAACATCGGACAGGCCAGCAGCTCGCTTATCTTCTTTCAATCATCGTCAGAAGATTTCCCTATTCTGCAGGTATGGTTGTTATGATAAAACTTTTGTCTCCCATCTTGGCGATATTTCTAAACATCCCTTATTTTTCCCATAGCAAAAGAATGGTGACTTATTTTCCGTTTCCGAATTTTCCGGTGCCTATCTTTCCGTTCCTTATTTTCCGGATGACATTTTTCAAAGAGCAGTAAGCAGCTCAAGTCATTCAAAAACACTTCAACTTCACCATTCAATGAAAAATATAAAGTTGACAAACAGTGTTTTTTACTTCTCTCTATAATTTCCAATAAAAAGGGGAAATGTATTATTACACAGAAATATTCGATCTTTCTTAGAAGTAAATTATTCTTCAAATTTGTAGCCTCAGAATATTTTTATATTAAAGATGAAAGACCAAAATAGTTTCTGGACACTCATTTTGAAATTCTATTCAATCCCTTTAACTGTTAAAAGTCATTGACCATTTATTTTAAAAACTTGTGAATATATTTTGCATTTAACAGCGCTGTTAACTATTTTGTGATTACGATTAATACCTATTTTGATGAGAAAAAAATTTAATATAAATTGTCAGGGACAGTAAAAATAGATATCAGAATTTCGTTCTTTTTTACATGTTCAGAGTCATAGCAGAAAAAACTATTTCAATAGAAAATTGATATAATAAATGAAGTATCGCATTTTATTATGAAAAATATAAAATTTGAAATGCAAGTCCAAACAGATTTATAGTATACAATAACAGTGGAAAGTATTTAGAATATGATGAAACAGTGTTACAATATTGAAAATAATTAAATAATATTCTATTATTTTAAATATCATCATATTTAGAATATAGGTTTTCATTCTATTAAATTTAGATTATAATTACTCTAAATATTATTTAGAATAAATATGTAATAAGTTACTTAGCATACTATGAATTCTAAATTATTTCCAATTCTAAATAATTTAGCAAATACGATTTTATTAAAAATTACGTATTTATGCTGACAATCATTTCATTTTTGGTTGTAATGTATTATATTTTCTTACACATTTTATTGCCGAAATACAATAAAATATTAGATACTAGCTGTACCCGCCCGGCGTTGCCCGTGCATTTAGAAAATGCAGATAAGTGAATAGCGCAGGAATAGTAGTGTAGGACATGTAGACTGTCTCTCTCTCTTCCCCCCCACACACACAACATTCCCCGTCGATAAAAAGGAACAATATATCCTAACCATGAGCCATCTGTTAAAAAATTAGTTTAAATGAGAACAGACCTCATATTAGCACATGCTAGGAAACCGTAGTCATGTGGTTATAATCATTGGTCTGAAGTTTAAAGAAAAGTAAAACATAAAAAATTCAAAATCAAAGATAGGAAAGAGTTGAAAGGGAAAGATAGAGAGTACAGTACAGAAAAAATAAAAAGTAACGAAAACATGGATGAAATAAAACATCCTGCTTACAGGAAATTTGGAGTTGAGAACCAATTAAATTTTTAATTTAAGTGTAAGTTAAACTTAGATGACAATGAATTAGAAGAGGAGAGTGTTTGTGTATGTTTGTGGAGCTCGGGCTGGGGTCGCAAGGGCCCCTGACCGATTAATGTCTGTTGGTACTGCAGCACTGGGAAGCAGCACCATTCGGATTATTGCTCATGCTCTCAAGAGAGCACTAAACAATAACATCATCATTTAAAGCATGACAGTCAGAGTTAGTTTGGGAGAGTGGAGAGTGGCAATAATTTTTCTTTAGATTGTCCTTTTCGTTAGAGAGCCTCGGGATAAACTATATTTAATGTTCTTCCATTCGGAGCTAAGATGTGTAGATTATCGGCATTACCAACTCTTGAACAACCCACGTACAGTTGACCATGGGAGAAACACGGCTTACGGAGGTCGAGCCCTACAACTTTGAGAGATTGTCCTTGTGCCTTATTAATGCTCATCGCGAAACTCAAACGAACAGGGAATTGTAGACGCTTAAACTGAAACGGGAGATCGGAAGGGATTATAGGAATTCTTGAAATAAACACATCTTCGCCTGCAGCATGTCCGGTCATGATGGTGGAATTGTTATAAATCGATTTAATAAGTTGAAAATAAATGATAGCAACAAATCACAATAATAGCAACACAATAATGCAAATTAAGAAACAAAAACTGAAGAACAAAAACTTTATAAAAAATAATTTTTTTAAAATTTTTCTAATTCAAAAATCGAAAATCGGGCTTCGGGGTCTGGTGGCCAGCCCCTTTGTGCTTCCGTGTAAAAAATTCCAGGTCCCTGCGTGCGATAGATTTGGCTGGAGAGCTCGGTCAGACAAATGGACAGACAGACAGACAGACAGACACATTACACTTGCTTTTATTATTATAGATATTGTAGCAAACTATGTTAATTTATACTGTTATCCGATAAACAGTTTATAGTAGATTAAAAATGCTTATATTTTTTTTATTTTCACATGCTTTAGCCAATTCGAATATATTTTTATGGAGGGGTGCATCCATTCGCTCTAAGATATATCTTTATTGAGATTTAATAAAAATTAACTCGCTTCAAGTTAATTTCATTCGAATTCTCTTTTGAAAAGAATGTTAAATGAAAGCTTAATTTTTCTGCAGATTTAATGTTCACTACGGCCAATTTTGTAACATTTAATTGTGATCTGTATTGTATAGTGACTGTGATGTGATTTGTAAGAATTGTGCCCAAAGAATACATGAAATAACAGCAACGGGTTTGGGTATAGAAACCTACAGTAATTATTTTCAGTGATTGTTATGGTGTGAGACTTTTTATTTGGATCAGTTGATTGGCTTAAAATGCTTTACATTTAATAACAAATTATTCAGAATATTTTACCAATGATTTCATTTTACCTCAGCACGAAATTCTGTAATTCTCAAAGACTTTAAATAACAGCCTTTGACGTTTTAACAATTTGCGGCGCTAGCTTTTAAACTCTGATGATAAACGTCAAGCTATAAATATGTAATTTATTCTTTTGAAAATGACAGTATGTTGCAAAATAAATAGAAGGCAGAAAAGTTAAAATTTTGAATACTCGCTCCCATAAGCCATTGCAATATTTCATTTTCTCAGAAAGGAGAACCCGCGCTACTATTTTTGTTTCTATCATGTATTTTGAAATCCGAACTCTTTTCAGTTTTGTAGAGCATATACAAAAACTTAAAACAGTCGAAAGGTCTGAAAAACTGAAGTTTAAAATAAATCATTCGAAACAGCACAGAACATGATAAAAAAAGGAAAGAAAACATACCACATCCCAAAGAAAGAAGCATATGTGTAAAGCATCGAACCTAATGTTAAAGCATTACCGTAAACATCAACTTTAAATTTATGCTCGAAAGAATTATTTTCCAGTTTTGCAAGTATTGTCTACACTGAAACTCGAATAAGAAAATACCCAAAGAAACATGTTTTAGATAAACAAAATGATAAAACTTTTACAGGTTTAAAAAGAAGAAAAACTTTTTTTTTTCGTTTTGAATGCATAGAGTGCATGTTTTAACCTGAAAAATTCTATCTTAAAAGTCTCTTTAAATGTTTTTGAAGTTCCTGGCAACATATATTCGCGGAAATTTAGTAAACTCAAATTGGAAAAATTCATTAGCTGTTGCATAATATTTATGAAATTCACAGAACATGCTCTCAGTGGTAAACAATGAGAGGATATTCTGTGAATCTCATACATATTATATAAACTTTAAATACTGAGTGTATAGATAGGTTTAGAAGAAAGCTTTTATGGAACAGCAATTAAAGAAAAGGGGAGAATATAGGATAGTTAAGCCTAATTTTATTTCATAACCCTGATGAAATATAATTATTATAGGTTCTTACATGGCCATTATTCAAATCAATTTGCCCTAATACTATAATTTCTCATTTTGGGCATTTTATGCCTTATAAAGCTCTTTATTCAGTTCTTTTTTTCAGAAAGATATGGTTGCGTAATTGAAGTGTTAGGAACTCACTTTGAGAGATCGAATTGAAAATGAGTCTACACATTGTAGATGCTCTGAAATTAAAGTATGTTCATAGTGAAAAGCACGGACAATTAACTGGAGATCTGGCAATCAGAATATGACACTTACGTTTTATTATGTTCAATATAATTATTCTGTTCCGAAATCTTCTAATTCCTAGGCATCATTCACTATAGCACAGTTAATATACTTCAGTTTTTAACTAGACATGACTGGATTTGGCCAAGTTATTTACCATATAACACAAAGGCAGCGATACTTGGTTTAGAAAAAAAATGCTTTCACCCAAGATTTCTTAAGTGGAATCCCTTTCACATTCATGTTACACCTTAGAAAAATCACGAAAATGTCACGTAAGCAGCTTCTGTAATCACCTGCGAAATGGAACCTAGCCATAAAACTCTTTTGTTGCCACAAGATGCATTGGATTATTTAGTTATGACCAATACTAGGATTATCTCCTTATAGAAAGGAATACTTTAATAAACAATATTCTAAGCTAAGACATTTGGCTGTCCTTTTATGCTCCAGCTAAACCATAAATTTCTCATGAAACCAAGCTGTTCTTTTATCCAGCTAGGAAGAGAACCTTAGCAAAAAACAAATCTTTAAACCAGTTGGATACTCATCGGCCCCTACTTAAATGTATAAACTGTTAGTTTAGAATTCAGATAACAAAAATCAACGTTATATTTGCAAATTTTCACAGGACTAGTTTCAATGGTTTCACCGAACTATCATCGTCAGCTGCCAAAGGTTTGGCATTTGGCAGCTGAGGATGATGGTTCGGTAAAACCATCGAAACTAGCCTTGTGAAAATTTACAAATATAACGCTGATTTTGTTGTTTCCATACTAAATTAATACTTGTTCTGCGTGTTATTTTATCTCAATTGTATAAACTGTCTTATACACTTAGGTAATACATATAAGACTAAACCTGACTTCTTGTCATGCTAGCAAATAACCATTCTTTAGACAACTTGGCTACACATTGGTTCCTACTTCAGTCTATAAATTGTCTTATACACTCAGGACTAAAGATGACTATAAGACTAAAGATGATTTTGAGTGTCTTCAGGAGACACAGATGCGTTGCTACCAATAATTATATTATCTGCAGAGGATAATATAATTATTGTTAGCAGCGCATCTAGCAGAGGAAAAACGAATTTATTTATAAATTTAGATAATATACCTATAATAAATGCATTGAACATTTCTCGCTATAGTTAACATATCTATTAAGAAAGCTAATGATAAGAAGCGAAAAATTTAAATCAGACTTTGTACAAGCCAAGTAAAATAGCTAGAAAATAATACGCAGGATTAATTACAATGATTATTCTATATTTTGATTCAAAATAGTTTTAATCGAAAATAAAGACTTTTGGGATTTACTTCTCTAAACTTTTAGCGTATCATGTTACAATAAAATTTAGTTCCCAAAGTGTGCGATTGAAATTTAAATTCCTTGACACGTTCTTGGCGGGTGGGGATTATTATTGATAGATGGGTATGGGGAGTAATATAGTAAATGTGGAAATATATTTCTACGCAGAAGGCAATGATAAAAAAAAATCTGAAAGATTTCAGATTTTAAATTACGTCCAAAGGCATGTTTTTTTAACGTTTCGTGTGCTACCTTTTTTTATTAAATATCATGTGCTACGTATTTAAACCATAAAATTCAGTTCAAAATCAATATCGCAAAATCATTTTAAAATGAACATATCTTTAGAATTTCCGTAAGTCTCGTGCGCTGGAGATAAAAATGCTTTTTTTTTTCCGTACAGTGTTGCCATTGCTCGCTTTGAAATCATTTAGTTTGTTAATTAGAAATTCGTTGAATTTTTGCAAAATGTGAAATCGATAATAAAACAAATTCCAAATTTCAAATTAGGGCTTACAGATGCCCATATTCACAGTAGGATTACGTCATTCAAAATTCGATGGCTCTAGGTTTTATCACAATGCGAGAAACATGCATACATTTTTGCAGATTTTTCATTTTTTAAAATTTAATGCAGAGCGATAACATTTAGTGGCAACAATTTGAAAAGTGAAACGGGCATTCAGAGTGAATCTACGCAAAACGCAAAACGAAAATAATAGTCCTTCGGGACTAAATCCCTTTGGACTAATAATTGCTAATTTAATGGCATATATTTATTACATAAATGCCATAATAACATATATTTATTCCAAAAATTCTTTTAAAATTAATTTTACATAAAACGAATAATCAAGATTAATTAAAATTAAATAACTGACTTCCTAGTTTCAGACCTCAAATTTCACTTCATTTATGTACACTAAAAATGCTTTGAAAGCTTTTCACCGAGCAATAAATCAAAAACAAAAGATAAAGAGGATTTCGGCATTTATTCAAAGTAAATAATTAAAAGCCCATTATTCTTAAAGTGTTAGTCAAATTTAAGTTAAAAATAATTTTCAATATTTATAAAGATACTTGAGTAACGTAAGCACAGACATGCTATTAATTACAATTTAACGATAATATATAAAAAAGATAACTTAATAATGACGGTAATAGTCTAATTATATTTGTGCTATCATGAAATATACTTGTTATTCCCTTTTTTAATGGAAAGGAGAAAAAATAAAAATAAAGGGCAGAAAACAAAATCGTCATAGCTAGAGAAAGAAGAGCAAATGACAACACATCATAAAAAAAGATTTGCGATTTTTTTTTTATTCGTTTTCTTTATTCACAAAAACATCGACATAGATTACTTTGCTTATGGACGTTATAATCAGAAAGGTGGTCATAGATAATTAGGATTAATTAGCACATTAACTTAAGAACATAACAAGTACAATCTTTTTTATTAATAAACTTGCAACAAGGTTAAAAATATCTTAAAAAATTATATTCTTATTTCCTGGATAAACCTAATTATTCAGAGATGATTATGATAAATAAGATAAAGTTGATAATACACAAAGTTTTTTTTTCTAAAAACCTTTTTTGGCAATTTGTTTGAAAGCTTCTTCCAAAGGCACAAACCATCATAACAGTGGCATTCGCACAGATAATTTTGCATGTACGAAATGTCGAAATACCTGGCATAGCATAGAGTTTGTATATACACTGAGCAAAGAAAAAGTAGATACAGTTCTATATCTCATGTTCTACTGAGCCGATTGACGAAATTCAAATTGCGTTTTCCATGTCTCGAAAGCGCTTCTTACGATATACATTAGATTTATATACGTATAGCTTTGTTCTAATATAGGTATTTTGACACAAAATCGGACTTTTCCTGAAATAACGTACCAATATTTTTCCATATTTAGATTTTACGACTCAAATTATGTCTAAATATTAACTTTTGTAAAATTTGGCGCGAAGTTTACGGAGAAATTCAAAAATTTAACTTGGCGAATGTTTTTTCAATTTGCGCCAGGAATAATTCACTTGGCAAACTCCTTAATACATGACAACCGATTTTCCTATCCCTTCTAGCTTTCCTGTCCAGGAGCGGAAAAATAAGTCACATCGTTCTTTCTTTCAAATAATTTTAACAAAGTGCGTAAACCACATTTCCGTTATTATAGCTTTCAACAAATATGCCAAATTTCAAAACACGCTAATATATAAATTCATGTATATCTTCGGAAATTTTGAATAAAAAGCTTTAATTTTTACAGGTATGCTTAGAAATGCATCTACTTTAAGATGATTGTAAAATTTTACGAGTTATAAATGCAAAATTTTTTTAGAAAAAATTATAAAAATTACTTACAATTTTAAAAATAAATCATAAAAAATGAGTAAATTTTATTTGGAATGAACCTAAATTTTCAACTGTGTAGGAATGAATCAAATAAGTTTCATAAAAAAACGAAATATTAATAAATACATACCAAATTGAATTAACATTGAGGAGCTAAAATATCAAGAGTCAATTTTTTTAAAAACTACTGGTGCGAATTTTACAAAATTTGGTTGCTTGGTATAATTTGAGTCGCAGAATCGAAATATGGAAAAACACATTGGTATATTATTTCAGAAAAAGACCCATTTTGTGTCAAAATACCTACGTTAGAACAAAGCTGTATATAAACATAATATATATCCTAAGTCGCGCTTTCGAGACACGAAAAACGCAATTTGAATTTCGTCAATCGTCCCAGTACAACGGGATATATAGAACTTTCCCCGCCTTTTTTTTCGCATATTTGCTTTATTTAGTTTAAACTGATTGATAATCATGGCTCCAAATAATTATTTTCAGTCAAAATTATCTTTAATAGGAAGGCGATATAGGCAAGGGCGCCAAATTTAGGAGCACCTTAGCTATATGACTCTCATAACAAATATCTAAATAAAGGTACATTTCACTATGAATGTTTATCATTTTAACATATAAAATATTCTAAGGGTACTGATCTCTTATGCTATCGAAAATACTGAAGCATGACCTGCTATACAGCCCCTGAGGAAACAGAAGATAACGTTATATGACACGTCACTTACTGTTGTTAAAATGCCAAGACATCAGTTAACTTAACGATAATATGTCGCATTCGATGTAGATATCGCAAACTATTATATGATATATAAGAGTTTAACGAAAACCAAAGGTCGCTAATGCTAACCTCCACTCTTTTGGGAGACGGAACTGATGAAAATCAGCTGATTCTGATATTAATCTCTCCCAACTGTGCAATATTACAAAAAACAAAAATTGTCTGATGGATAAACAATGTGTAAATGTTGGCAAAGTGAAACAGAATTTTAAAATAAATACAAATAAGTACAATATATGCTCTTGGAACTGGAATTAAAGTAGCAGCTGGCACCACATATGCTCAAGGAACTTCAAGGTCATTTTTTTCCTAACCATGGCAGCAACGGCTGCGGAAAAAAGCTCGGATCCTCAAATTTGCTAAAGAATCAAATTCCCTCCCTTCTGAAATAGTGACACACGAGTTATGATCGTAATGACGGTAGGATTGCTACGACCTTGAATTTAATATTTTAAAGTAAAAGACTATAGTAAGATCAGCTATGTATCTTTTGAAGTTTCGTGGAAGCTCGCACCTCGAATCTACAACCGCAGTCTACAACTTATTGTTCCCCAGGGATCCGCAGTTTTACCACAGCCTTTCCTTTTCTTCCCTCACGCATTTAAGTCTGGCAGATAAGTTGAAAAATATGTACACTGCGGAAAAAAAAAAAAAAAAAAACAGTTCTGTATTTCCCGTCCTACTGAGCCGAATGACGAAATTCAAATTGCGTTTTTCGAGTCTCGAAAGAGTGACGTAGGATATATATTAGATTTATGTATAGCATCATTCTAACATAGGTATTTGGACACAAAATCGGACATTTTCTGAAATAAGATAGCAATATGTTTTTATATTTCGATTCTACGAATCAAATTACTCCTAAATATTAAATTTTGTAAAATTGGTGCGACATTTACGGAGAAATTCATAAATTTAGCTTGGCAATTTTTTTTTCAGTTTGAGCCAAGAATAATTCACTTGGTGAACTTCTTAATATGTGGCAACCTATTTTCCTTCCCTTCTATTGTGGAGAGGGGAAAAAAGTCACATCGTTCCTTGCTTTTTACATTGTGGATAAGAGGAAAAAAAGTCGCAGCGTTCTACTTTCAAATAATTTGAACAATGTGCGTAAACCACATTTCCGTTATTATCGCTTTCAACAAATATGCCAAATTTCAAAATGCGCCAATATATAAATTCACGTATATCCTCGGAAATTTTGGATAAAAAGCTCTAATTTTTTGAAGGCATGCTAAGAAATAAATCCACTTTAAGATGACTGTAAAAATATTATAGGTTATAATTCAAAACGTTTTTCTAAAAATTTATAAAAATTATTTAAAATGACAAATTTTTAAAATAAATCATAAAAAATGGGCGAATTTTGTTTGGAATGAACCTAAATTTCGAACTGCATAAGAAGGAATCAAATAAGTTACATAAAAAAGAGGTATTAATAAATATATATCAAATTCAATTAACACTGAGGAGCTAAAATTTTGAGAGCTAATTTTTGAAAAACTACTCGTGCGATTTTTACGAAACTTGGCAGTTTGCCATACTTTTTGTAGTAAAATCGAAATATGAAAAAAAAATTGGCATGTCATTTCAGAAAAAGTCCTATTTTGTGTCAAAATACCTGTATTTGAACAATGCTACATATCAATCTAATACATATCCTAAGTCGCGCTTTCGAGACAGGAAAACTGTAATTGGAACTTCGTCAATCGGCTCAGTAGAACGGGAGATATAAAACTGCCCCCCCTTTTTTCGCAGTGTACCTGCCCATAGTATAGATAAAATCAGATAGTAAAAGTTTAATCACATTAGCTCATTATTATAGTCTAGCTAAGGACGCCAAGCTGCTAATGCGTACAGTAATCAATTTCCAGTGTAGGAATGTCCAGGCTTTTAGTCCTATCACTATTCAGGTTATAATAGTAATACCACAATAAAACAGAACTTTTGAAAAGGTAGGCCAGCTCTTATAGCCTCTTGCATTTTCCACTGTTACATACTTGTTCCTCTTGCATTTTCCACTGTTACATACTTGTTCCTCTTGCATTTTCCACTGTTACATACTTGTGTGCAGTTTTAAATGAGGAGAATGTACCATTCATATCACAGTCAAATACATTTTCAGATCATACAAATTACTAAGTCAATATATATTAACTAAGTCATTACACAGTACTGTGGAAATTCACTTGAACTGTGTAAGCTACTACAAAGCAGAATAAGTAATATTGTTCAAAAGACAAAAAGGGAATGTAATTTTAAAGAAATTAAATGTCCAGTACATTATCAGTATTTGCACTGTCTACAATCACTGAACTATTAATGGCATTTACTTTTAATAAAGTAATCGAATTAAAATGCCGCGAATCTGCCTTTTATTATAGGGAAATAAATAAATGGTTCAATGTTCAAACAGACATTTACAGATAATTCATTTCGATAATTAGATCAATTTCTGGGTAAAATATTTCCCCTTTAAATTGTGAGAACTTAAGAGATTACAAAGTGTATTTTTTCGTAGCCTTTCCAATTACCTTGGTATAATTAGCTCACAGACTTTATTATCTTGGAAGAGAAGATAAAAGAACAAAAACTCCCGTCCGAAAAGTTTAAAGAACCCGCTAAAAAAACGTGCAGCAAATTGAATAGACTTTAGGAACACTTACTTCGTTCTTCTCGAGCTAAAGGAAGTAAATTGAAAGATCAAGTTGAAGCTTTTAATTTAGAAACTTAGATCGTAAATGGAAAAGATAATTTGATGAGAATTATACAGGAAAAGAGATTTTGACTAGTTTATTTGAGCATATAAATTCCTCAGAAAATTATTTTAAGTCTTCTCGTAGGTAATTATACTTTAGTTTTATCTGATAAGATTTTTGTTCTTCAATTTTGAAGTGTTTATCCTAAAAACATGGCAAAGACAGATTACTTCATAAAATCTCCTCTATTTTTTATATACATTGAATTTAATATAAATGCAAAATTAACTGTCAACTATCAACTAAAATCTGCGCTTGTTAGAGGCAGTTCCATAAGAAAAATGAAAACGTAAAAAGCTTTTATTTGTTATCATACTTATTTAACTAAAGGTTTTATTTATTGTCATACATCCCCGAGGTTTTTAATATTAACATTTTTACAGAAATCTGCAAAATTAAGTTTAAAACACGATTTAGTTTCATTTATTTGGATCAAAAGAGCAGGCAGCTTTCTTTCAAGTCTCCATCATCTAATACTGTGCGTTTTTAAAATGTTGCATGGTATGGTAAGTATATAACCTGCATCTGAGTTTAATATTTATGCTCGTCCTTAGATATGGAACTTAATATTTAATGTTTCGGAATGGATGATCGATGCGCAGTTCCTTCATTTTTTTAAATTGTTTTTTAAATAAATACACATATAACGTAGTTACGTCTAGGCCTTGACGACCATCTTGACGCAGTCATACAATGTACATATTTATTTGAAAAATTACAATTTTACAATCCAATAGAAAAAAAAAACATTTATTTCTATTGGATAAATTGGTTTCCACTAACAAAAAAATCTAAAAAACACAGTCCTAAAATTTTAAATGCATAATAATAATAAAATCAAATAAATGATTATTACAATTGTTACAGATTATTATAAATTATTAAAGTGATAATGTAATAAAATGTAGCCAATACATCCTGTTAAGAAATATAAATTGAGGTCAGAAATATCTACAGAAAGATATTTTCCGTCCCATTATGCAACGCTTCTGGCGCATTTAACCCTCTGACCGGCACAGAGTTTCACTAAGAAAGCTCAGCCGCCCAACCGGTATAGTGGTTAGCGTCGCTGACTGCCGTACCTAAGGGTTCGGGTTCGAATCTCGGAGAAGGCATGGATGTTTGTAAATGTATAGTGTCGGTGCGTCATGGCGACACTCCAAATATGAGGCGATCCGGCAGTCCTCTCGTGTGGTTTGGTGGAAGGGGAGAGAGGTAGGAGACTCTCGGACCCTTCTCCCCGGGTGCTCTTCCTCAAAATTGGGGAGCGGAACTGAGCTAAATTGCACTGTCACCTGTTAGGTGCTTAAGCCTGCTGCCAACGATAGGCGTAATTTAGCGCTCCTTTAAACAAGCATTCTCGTGGGCTTGGGCTGACTCTGTCAGAGAAGTAAGCATGAGTAACAACTAAAATTTTCGGAAACTGTCATGAGAAAGATACTTTTTTCTATTTTAATGCCAAAATGATCCTTGTGCCTGGATATTCGAAGTTATGTACTTTTTATATATTGCCTTAATTTTGGGCAATATATTAAAAGAAACGCATTTTTTAATATATTAAGGATTTCAAAATGTACGTATATATACGCTCTTACAGACATTACAAAAGATATCCTAGACCGTATACATGCGACTTTGTCGGCCAGAGGGTACGCTCAAGTCTCGCAAATTCTCATTTCTTATCACAGTTGTGCTCGGTTTGGTGTGTGCTTTCTATTTTGCAATTTCTAAAAATATATTGTTTAGCAATTTCACGATTTAAATTCAATAAAAGTACTTATAATAATATTTTATGGAATTATTTTATATTCTAGAAAAAAAAAGTTTCTTTGTTATAATACACCGCGTGATTTTAACATATCTGACAAAAATGTAGAGGCAGGAAGAAGGATCAAAATAAGCAGGTTTTGTAATGGTATGTGTGTGTAGAAATGGACCGTGCTGATATGTAGGGTTGTTGTCAACAACAGACAAGAAGGAACTTTTTTTTTTTTTTTTTTACTGCTTTGTGAAAAGAAAACATTTTAACTATTCAACTTTTTAAAATAGGTGCTCCAAAGCACAAACTTTAATTGTTATACAAGAATACTATCATCAATTATTACTTTTGAACGTTTAGCTCTTTCGCAGGGGCGTATACAGAAATCGTTGTTTGTGTATATTTTGAGCAGCTATTTCTCTTCCATCCGCAATGCGTTGGATAAAATGTATGTGGACGAGCTTCGAATCCATGTAGCGATGCTTCCACTGGAATACTACTCGGGAAACCATAATGTACGTCAGTGGACAACTTTTATCTACCGATCTCAAAAACGCCCTCTCCCATCTTCAACGTACAATTTCGTCACACATCCTATTGCAAAATCTGTTTACTTCCGTTCCCTGTACCTTTTTTTACATTTTTAGTAGTTAGAGTCGAACACCACTGTAATGAACAGGATGAATAATGAATTTGAAGGGACTAAAAGTTTGTATTGCTATATACTGTGTTTCATCTGATATGAAAACAAAAATAATTCATTTCACAAAATAATGTAAAAATAGACTGATGAATTCACAGAAGAAGATGTTAGCTTTATCACATCTTTCAAAAGATTAATTTAAGGTATCTTCCAAGGAATTTTAATAATAATTTTATTACAAAACCTATTAAATGTTAATTACTCTTATTATTAAGAGCAATTACTAAATTTCTCTTTACCTATTTTTCAGTTTAACCATACGTTAATAATTTTTTGAAAAAAATACTTAAGGTATGGCGTAGATCCATCCCTCCAGTTACACATTTCCTTCTAAAATATGCACTTATGAATAAACGTCAGCATTGATACGAGTGGCTGTTTGTCAACTCAGTCAAAGAACTTAAGTGGAATCAAAGAACCGATTCAAGCTCTTTGTCTCATTAATTCAATTGTTCTTTGTTTCTTTGGTTTGAGGACACAATAGGATCTCCTAAAGTGTGCTTATTGTGTTTTGTGCTTTTCTAAGAACTGAGTGCTATACTTGCGTCTCACGGTTTTCTGCTTAGAACTGAAGGTTAGAAAATTTGTTTAGAACAGAGTAAGAAATGGGAGTTAAGATAAAAGACTAGTATCCTAACGGTGTTTTTCGTTATTCTAGTACTATAAACAGGATCAGTATAAGTGTTATTAATTTTTCAGTTGAAAAATGCAGAAACGCTAGAAAAAAATTTCTGGACAACATCTAAAGAATTCGAAAAGATACCCAGTATTTCTTCCCTCTAGTGTGCCATTGAACTGTGGATCTTGCCTTGTTTAAAGATGTATAACAATAAATCAGATCCTAGGAAAAAAATGATCCAAGATATCTACAAATTTTGTTATAGCAGATTTCTATCCATTTGGAAGTTCGCTATAGCCATATAAAATGACATTAATGTCTTGACTTGTCAATACTTTTCAAATTATGAAAATAACTGTTTCAAAACCATTTTACATATTGTGTCTTTCCAGTTCATATGTCTTGTACTGCTTAAAAATAATATTTATTTATATGAAATTTAACAAACGCGTGTGATAATAGTTTCTTTTAAAATTCATTTATGCATGTCGTATTTCGATACACATAGATAAAGAAACCTTTATTATTCGTAATTGTCCATATAACTAATCTGTTAAAAAAACACGTGTTTTACACACGTAAACTCATTCTATGTACAATATTAGACTAACTGGTTAATAAAATCTGCTCTGTAAAGCTTTTAAGCTTTACAGAGCATATATTAAGATTATTATTTTCGCATATACTAAGATTTTTCCGAACCTAGATAAATGTTACCTTATATAATTAGATTTCCGGAATCTAAACAAATATTATCATTAATTAGTAAAAGCCCCAGTGTTTTTTAAACTCATTTCCCCGCTAATAAAACTCAGATTGGCAAGATATTATTAAATGGCAAAATATCACACTGATTTCCATTAAAGCAGTTTTTAATTCATCCATTTGACTAAAATTATGCACTTCACATGAAATTCTCAAAACTCTACTTAAAATATTTCCTAACAATTCTGGACTAGGTAACCTGGCTATTGAAAGAGACATGTTGTAAAACACATTGGTTGTGCATTTAATGATTTTAATCACGGTACATTTGAGCAGAAGTTTCTCCTGGTTAGAAATAGAAGTGTTGAATCAAGACAAATCACTGGAGCATTTCTTAATTTATTATGGACTCAGTTTTAACACGTCGAAAATGTCTAAGCACAAATATTTAAGTCTCGAGAGAAGGACAAGTATTTAAAAGATTACGATGCCGTTAATAGCGCAACCAAAGAGAAAACTGATTTAATCCAAACAGTTTATACTGTGTTTATACTTAAAGATATATGTGCAAGCTCTTATCTTTTGATGTCCCTTATTCGAAGATTTTTCCTAGCCTTTCGAACAATGGTAAACCGCGCTAACAAGCGATATGTGTGTGAGTTAAGTGCTTGAGGTAGTAAACATTCCGGCAAAGAGAGTGGATTGTATTCAATGCAGGTGTCCATAAGAATGCTACTGTAGAGCATTTTCAACCTGAATGAATTCGTGGAGTGAGATGTTTTCTCTTTCTGTAGTCATTTGAAGCCGAGATTTTGAAGTGAAAATCGAAAATTTTAGTAAATCGCATTTGCTTTAGTTGAAATACTAGTGCTCCCTTTAGTGGTAAATATGGCTCCCCAAAAAGAAACAAACACAGTGCTGGTTTCAAATACAAAGACATTCCTTTTGCGAAAGAAATATGAAATCGTGCGGTAGCAAGAATGTTTGGTGTTGGTGAAAGATGGAACGGATAATAATTATGTATATATGGATCAAAATGACAATGATGATGAAGATGAAACAAAATTCGGTGATGCGCCTGGAGATATAACCATTTGCCAAGTCAAGAAAACGAACTCTTCATATTATCTGGTAATGAAAATGTTTAATTTAATAAGATATGTCATTTCTTTTAAATAAGCAGCATTTTTGGTGCATGTAAAAATCCAATTTTTTTCTTATATTTATGCTATCATTATATCCTGCTTATAACCCACACTCGTTGATTTCAGTCCTATTTTTTGTATTAAATGTCCGCGTTGTACACTGGAATATAAGGTATATATATTTATCATTTACTCGGAATGATTTAGCTGGAAAAAATGCGAATATAAAAGGAAATAAATCAAGCATGGAAAGAAAATGATATTCAAGGTAAACTAGATTTTTCTCTTTTTCTTTACTTCTTTACTTTGCACAAATGCGTTTTCTTATTTTTCAAGGAAGAAATTTTCAGCGACGCATTCTTTATAGCTTTTTTGCAGAAAGAATACCTATCCCTTTGTTTCATTTGTTTTACCACGCAACCTACCCATACTGATAGCATAAAACTTCCGCCTGTATTCATCACATTCTTTTACAAAATGTAAACAAAAGACCTGCGCCTTGCATCGAATTTTAGCAAAGTAATATAAACCTAAATTTGTAGTCCGAAAGCGCAGAATTGACAATATGTTTTTGTAAGAAAGTAGAAATATTTTGTGTTTTGTTCCAGTGAAAGAATTTTTTTCTTTAGAATGCTTTTGGAGCGAAACATAAAGCTTTAATATTTTTACAATGTTATCTATTTTCTGCAGCAGAAATGAAATAATGAATGGTATACTACATGCTTTCTGTGTGATAACTGCATATTCAGTGTGTGATAGCTTTTTAAAACAAATTGCTGAATTATTGTTCAAGAAAATTCAATAAAGGTCCATTATCGCATACATTTGTTTGTCTTTTTATAAAGGGAACATTAGCCAGAAATGATTTTCTTCCTGTTAAAGTTTAACAACATTTTAACGATATAAAATGCAGTTAACATACCCTAAACTAATTTAACATTTAGTATTTCAAATTCGTAAAAGCCATGTGATTACAGCAGGAACAATTATTTCATACTTTTTTAAATATTAATGCTTTTTTTTAATTTAAAATTAATCATTCTTTAACACATATCTTTGAAGACCATTAAAGAGCATTCTAGCAAAATAGTCTGTTGCTCCTCATTTAAATAATTTGTCCGTGTTAATTGATTACGGTTAATTCCTCAGTTAAGTCATTTATACATTAAACTCATTTAAGTCATTTGTACATTGTTACGTATCAATTACGAAATTGATTAAGGCTTCCAAAGGTCATCATCCTAAAGTAAGAAATGTTTTTGTGGAGTGCTATTTAAGGGAAACGACTCCCATTAAAGTTTCTGAAAAGAAAAGCTACAAATTATGTCATATAGCCTTAAATTTGTGAAATATACGATTTTAAATTTTCACAAATTTAATTTTTTCAACCGATTATTCAGCGACCTTACCACCTAGCCGCTGACGGATCTCGATACATATAGAAACAATATTAAAGTGTGGAGTCATTAGGTTTTTCTGAAGCTGGAGAAACGAAAAATGAACAATGCCCTCGCTGGGACTTGAACCTGGACCTCTCGGATACGCGCCGAGTGTGCTACTGTTACACCAGTGAGGTTTTCGAGACTAGGGAACCCAATAGCCAAATCCTGGTGGTGAAGTATCATCATCCCCCAACTTTTAGTTCGGGCGCCAATGTAGAGTCATAATTTTTTCAAAAGCTGGAGACTTGAAAAATGAGTAACATTCTCTCCGGCACTCTAATTGGATCTCTCGAGTAAGCGCCGAGCTTGCTGCCATGACCCACGAAGGCATGCAGAAACAAGAGAGAAAATACCTTATAAATGTTTTTTTTTTTTTTTTTCTGTATACTGTTTTATTCTGTTTCTCAAAAGATTTCAATATATTTCCATTTAAAAGTAAACGCTTTTAGCTTTTAATCTTATACTGTCTCTTTAGAGAGTGGTATAAGTCCAAACAGAATAACTACGTTATATTTTTAAAGCTTTAATTGGGGAATTTAATATCTTACCTTCAGAGAGGAAGCAAAACTAGTCACAAGAGAAAAATACTTTCTACTTACATATGCCTACATACATACAAAATATTACGGTTCTAATAAATGAAATAATGCTAAATAAAATCACCTGAGAAAATAAATGGTTAATGTAGAACAGCTGTAGTTAATAAGTCGAACGTTGTAAACTAATTTCGAATGTGGTAAATCATGCTTCTAGAATAATTAATCACAACGCTCGCCTAGAAAAGACTTGTCCATAAGGAATATCTCAAAAAGTAAGGGATTCTGTGTTATCAAGACATTTAAATACTGAGATACGGTTAAAAGATATCACAGAGTAAACAAAAAAAGGACGAATAAAATTTAAACCTCTACAAAAATTATTAAAACCCTCCATCATTTAAGAAAATTTTCCCATCCAAAAAATGAATTTTAAAAATTTTCTGCTTGTTCTTAGAAATTCTAATAATTTAACTATCATTAACGAGTTAATTAACCGGGACTTTCTGATTAAACTGAATTATAAATGGCCTTTGTATTCATTAATACGTTTGTTTGGCTTTTTAAACACATGCCTTGTTAATAGTAATTAAATTTTAACAAAGCCATTTACAATTTTATAAATTTCTTTTAAAATTAATCTTACAAATTAAGTAACGAAGATGTATGTATGCATATATACGTATATACATATATGTTTTTGGTAAAGTGAAAAAACGAAGATACCTAGAGCCACCAAATTTTTAATAACGTAGTCCTCTATATGAACATGTGCTAGCAGTGACAACTCTGTTTGAAATAAAATATTTTCATCGCATGGTCGCGCCTTTTTGAGAAAATATAACATGCTTAGCTTTCAATTTTTAACTAACAACTTCGGCTTTAAGAAAGCAATGTTTTGTTGCAGCTGGAAATAAAATACTTTTATCTTCCACGCGCCAGCATATTGCCATTCCGCAAAGACAAAAATACTTTCATGTTTAATCTGAAAGATTATTGAGCAATAAAAGGAGCGATTTAAAAGCAATAAATACACTTAAGAGCATTTTTCCTACTGTTTAAATTAATTGATTTAAATAAACATGGAATAAAATCATCAGATGATTAATTCGAAATTTTCAATATTTTGATAAAATTACACTAGCTGGACTCATATAAATCATTACATGTTTTTCTTTTCATGATAAATATTGAGCGATCAGTTAGAAAAAATAATATGACAAATATAAAAATTTTTATGGTAATCTCCAACATTCTGTCCGAAATTCTAAAGTAATGCTGTTTTTAAACATTTTGAGTTTTTTGTTGTTGTTGAATTGAATTTAATGTGGAGTAAGCACGAAAAACATGATATTTAATAAATAAATTTAACACACAAAAAGTCAGTAATAAAAGGACAAAAAATTTCTTTTGTTAGCCATCTTAATAAGAAAACTGAATACTGATATGATAACAGACTTAAAAATGTATTCTGATACTTAACGCTGCATCGGGAATTGGAATTCAAACCATATGCTGCTAGGCATGTTTTAAAAATGTTTTGATTTTATTGTTGAATTGTAGTACGTGGTGTAAATGCGAAGAAAACGATTCTTAATAGTAAAGTTACAAGTACGTGAAAAATGGGTTAGTAGAAATAAGGTCAAGAGAAGACTGGTAGACTGTGAGGTCAACGAGAGCATTAAAAATCTAAACAAACCCTTTTGGTGACCATTAAAATGTGAAATCTTTAGATTTTTTTGTCGATTAATTTTCTGTTTAAGAACATTTCGGTAACATTTGGTGGCAACAGTTTGATAAGAGATTCGGACAAAAATTGAATTTTGAGAATAATAGCATCTCTGTTGTCAGAAAAAAAAGAATATTTTACTATTTAAATTTGCAGAAATTCTATGTTCTATATTTTTTAATGGAAATATAAATATTTACTAAATTTAACTGTAGAATCCCTGTTGAAACAAAATGCAATAAAGAAAATAATTTTTTTCCTTACATTAGAATACATATGTATGTGACTTTCAAAAAGGGAAGAGACAATCCAGGTATGTGGATTTTTTCGAATATCCGAATGGCCTGTGGTCCCAGCTATTTAGGGTATTTGGGATTCTACTTTTCTTCCGGACTTTAGAAGTGACATGAATTATATTAAAATATATCTTTACTTCTTTAAATATCTCGACAGTTAGAAAAGTTACGTCTCTGTTCTTGTTTGCGAACATGCCAGTATTGGGAGACATGTTTAAAATGTTTCAGATTTTCTTTGAAATGCAAAAGTTTGTAGATAGTTTGTTGTTTCTCAAAGATTTGTAATAATGCATTTTAGCGGTCAAGGTGTCTAACATTTTGACATTTTGACGCATCCGTGTTTTCAGTTAGATAGCATTTTAATGAAGCCGAAAAGATAGTTTCAAAGAAATTCCCACGGATAAACATGTCAATCGAATTCCAACTGTGTTCCTGACCTGTATACAAAATTCTAAAAATGTACTTTCAACTGTCATACAAATGTTGATGTCAATATAAGGAAGGAAGCAAATCTGACGGCTTAATTTTCAGTTTTTAATAGTTTGAACTATTTTATGTAACATTTACAGATCGTATTATTAAAATTATGTAAATTTAATAATTAATTTAAAAATAAATTTATGTAATTCGATATTTGTTCATACAGTTATCGAATTAAATAAATTATTATTATAATTAAATAGAGACAATTCCTTAAAAATATAGTACGAAAGTAATTAGAGGAGACACTTCAGATTATAAATGCATAATTTCAAGCATAACAGAAAGGAATAATTCCAGTGAAGTTGAAACGCAAAAGGGAAAAAGAATAGTCTTGACAAATTTTAGCCCAAAGAGGCAATTTGCCTAGAAGGGCTATTAATTTTGTTTAATTCTTAATAAAAGGCGTTTTAATATAATTTCCCTAAAATAATAGTTAAAGAAAACAATCTATTCCAAGAGATACCTAATCTTTTCATTCATAAATAAATCCAATCAAATCCATTTATAAGAATAATTTAAATAATTTCAGCGTTTATGTGAAAACACAGAATAATGTTTAAAAAATGGAAATTAACACTTAATTAAATAACCTCTTCAGAATTATATGCAGGATTGCATAATTTAAATTAAATATTAAAATTTGCTTGATAATGCAGGTAATTAAGACAAAAGTGAAAATATAGGCAAAAGCGTCAAGCTAAAGAAAGATTAAAATTTACATTTAATTTAATACCCAGACATTAATTACATTTTCTCACTAATAATTTTTAAGATATTTTCTATTCAAATTCAGTGTGATGCTTGTATTATATGAATATTATATGAAATCAGTTAAAAATAATCTAAGCACAAGAATTGCCTTATGGAATTTGAACGGCTGTTTTTATAGTTTAAAAAACATATTTGAGAATTTATTGTTGCAAATGACGCAGCAAATTTTATCAGCTGTACCGTGTATGCTTAAGTTACAAAGAAATTTAGATTTAAATGTACAATAAGTATTTTGTTTTTAATAGCAAATAAAAGCCTAACAGGCTTCACATATATGTTTCCCATGAATAAGTGGGAGTTGGTTTGAATTCCCTGTAAAGAGTTGTTGGTAGTTTCAATATCGAATTTATGCCAGAATTTTAAAGAATTGCTGGTTCTTAATGTCTTTCCAAAATTCATTCCCTAAATGTATTCTAAAGTATTATTTCAAAAACATTGTAGGTTCTGAGCCTAAATTTTAATACCGCATGAGATTTATGTTAGTATACTTGAATTAGCTCCACTTCGGATCATTTGCTTGGCACCATTCCTGAAACTTGTTAAAAAATTGATGGTCGCATTCCAGTGTTCCGATGGTATACATTTTTGGACACTTGTTAAATTCCCAGCTCAGATTTACCCAAGAGTGAAATTGACTGACTTTCACGCTTGTGAATAACAAAACCTAGTTCTACTACTGATAACAGCTCAAATAAATGCATGGCACACTTCAGAATGCCAAAATAGCTTGTTTATTGATTCATGGCTGCGAAGAACGGCTGCAGTAGATTGGTTTGCTACGTATTTTCGTTTTATCAAGCATGACTATGCGTTTATACTCTAAGACCGAAAACAATACTGTACTGAAGGCATATAATGGCGATGGATGTAGGCTTTACCGATCCAATATATTTCTCATGTATATTGATGGTCCGCTTTGCCGCTGAAGTTCTGTTTCGGAATTGCCCTCGGAGTGGATAGAGATCGAATATACCTCGTACAGCACAGCTGAAAAAAGAAAAATCTTTGGTTAGCTTTCAGTACCTAAGACGATATAAACGTGTCCAAAAAGTAAGATACAGTAAGTATGCGGTTGAGCGGTTAGAATTACCAGTACTTGTTCTTATCGAGTATGAAAGTCTAGAATTGGGACCGTATATAAAACTTTATATGCAGTAGATTTAGGGTCATCTCTAAGAAGAAAAATTAGATTGGGACGTAATATATAATATATGTACGAGGTTATTTACACATGCGTCTTCAGGTATTTATAGGCACGAATATTAAAAAGAATTTAAAGAAAATTTCATTTAAGGAAATAATATAAAAAGGAATTTAAACAAAATTTCATTTAAAGAATATAAAAAGTAATTTAACGAAAATTTAATTTAAAGAAAAGTGCTTTATTAGCCCAAGGGCAATTTGCCCAGAAGGGCGTTTAATTTCGTTTCGGTATTTTGCGTTGGTTCGCTATGAAAGTCTGAATCACTTTTCAAAATATTGCTACCCAATATTACAGCCATGCATCTAAGAAATCATTTAAAGGAATTAAGTAATGAAGAATCTGCATGAATCTATGTATGTTTCTCTCATTGTCAAAACACAACGGTATATAGAGAGATCGAATGTTGAATAACGTAGCACTCCACTCGAATATGAACATTAGGAATCCAAAATTTGGAATTTGTTTCATCATCTATTTCATATTCTGTACAATTTTAACTAATTTTTGATTAAAAAACTTAACGATTTTAAAGCGTTCCATTAACATGAACATCGTGTGCATTTCAAGCATGGATATTTTATGTGTGGTGTTTCTTATTTTCTGATATTGCTGTTAAATTGAATTTTCTGGTTTAAGGGCGAAGAACATGATATTTTATAAATACAGGTATCACACAAAACGTTAAAAGAACTCACCTTTAGTTGTACTATAAAATCTGAAGGCTTTCATATTCTCATTTCGTTTATTTTTATATTTTTTGATTATTAATTAGTTTCAAATATGTACTACATCTAATTTCATTATTCAACATAGGTTAACAATTTTTTTACTGGATGTGAATAATTAATATGTTTTTATTTAAAAACTTTTTTCCCTGAAACTTTACGGATTTTAAGAATATAGTCTTATTTTTAGACCAAAGGGGCAATTTGCGCCGTTCGTTTCGGCTTTTTGCATTGATTCACTATAAGTGTTGTTTCACATTTCAAATTCTTGCCACCAAATATTATATTTAAAGTATTATATTTATTATATTATGTATTATATTTAAAGAAATTAAATAATGAAGAATCTGCATAAATGTAGGTATGTTTCTCTCATTGTGATAAACAAACGTTACCTAGAGCCCTCAAATTTTGAATAACGTAATCCTTCAGCAAATTGGGCATCTGCAATCCCAAATGTGAAATTTGAAATTTGTCTTATTATCGATTTCATATTTTGTAACAGTTTAACGAATTTTTGATTAGCAAACTCAACGATTTCAAAGCGAGCAATGGCAAGACTGTACGAAAACAGAACATTTTTATCTCCAGCGTTCGAGACTTTGTACCGGAAATTCAAATATGCTCATTCTAAAATTATTTCGCGATATTGTTGTTGAATTAAATTTTAAGTGCGAAGAACATGGTATTTAATAAGTAAAGGTAACACAAAAAACATTAAAAAATGCCCCTTTATGCGCAATGCAAAATCTGAAGCCTTTAGATTATATGCATTATTATTGTATTCAGTTTGTTTATTATTGGTATTATTAGTTATATAATTGTATTATTATTGGTATTTTTATTATTTTCTTTATTGGTACGCAGCCTAGCTTAATATAAAAGGATATTAAAAGCTAATAAAAACATTTTAACTTCTCGTTTGTATTCAATATTTTAGGTTACATTTTATTCCATATTTAAATTTCACTTATTCATTTCGATTTCCCCATAATAACATTCAACGTACACAATCACGTTATTTATAAATCTAAGTAAAACTGTTCTTCAATTAAAAGTCGATATGAGAAGGTATGTGATTGTTTTCAGTTTCATGTTTTGTGGGTTTTCTAATTAAGTAATTTAAATATGTGGATGTTTTCTATCTTAACTTATAACAGCGAAAAACTTTCGCATGTAAAATAATGCTAGAGAATTAATATCAATTAGTTTTTTATTTTTAATCTTTAAAAAACTTTAGCTTAGTACTTTAGGTTAATGCATATGATATGAGTATATATGCCGTACTGTCGTTGTAAACAACTCAAGGCAGAGCACACTTAATAATCCTTTCAAATATGTTAACACGACAGAAGAGTTTCAGAAATCCATCTGAATTTAAGAGATCGGATAGAAACTTAATAATTTCTCGTTTAACCCTTATCACCCCAAGCAATGAAGAAATTAATATTTTTTATAAATTCTTAAATATGTGTTTCTCTAAGCATATGTATACATATAAAACAGAAAAAATGGCCTATTTTTTATTAATTTGATCAATATGGCTTGTCCTAAATATAGAACAATGGTATAATCCACTGCTAATCATTCTTAAGCAGTTAGAATGAGAGAAAGCATTTTAAGCATAGTCCAACGTTACATTATTTACAGGTAATTGTTGCTTTTCATGTACAGATCTTTCGCTGGCGTCTATTTTCTGGATTTTTCACAATAACATGATGACTTCGAAGCTTTATAAAATTTTCGTTAACTTGCGGAACACCCAGTTTTCTGCAAGATGAATTTCTTGAAATAGAGAGTCACCATACTAGCAACTGCTATGTGTCTTCAGGAATCAAGCAGGCTCATACTATCATCACTAAATAAGTCTTTGAGCTTCCATGAAGCAACAAATGCAGTCTCATGAGGAAAAGCCTTCGAACTTGGGTTCACATTTCATTTATTTGGGATTTACATCATGTTCTTCATTGCTATTTGAGACTAAAATTTCAGTAGCGTCCGCAACCTCTTTAGGACTTCCTTTATCACACATTATGTCTTTCATCTCTTTTGTAGATAAATCATCAATATCCTCTGTGTTACTTAATGCATCGGGATCCGGGAGTAAAATCACTATTTCATTGTCTACATTGACTAAATCACTGTGATGTGAAGTCCACAAAAAAATCCAAGGTTTCCTGTGCAGTTAGAAGTTTACGCGACATAGTACTAATATCAAAATAATTTTCCAAATGAAAACGCAAAATTCAAAATATGTAAAAACGAGGTAAATTTAGTCTACTTCGATGAACTTCAGAATACAAGCTGACTTCATGAGTCAGTGTTTGAAACCTTTTTTCTATCCCCTCCTCCACACTTCACATACTTGTCAGTCAATTGACGTGCACCTGCTAGCTAGACTAAAGTGTCTGGCTTAGTTGTAGAATAGCAATGCTTGGAATATAACAGAGAAAGAAAGAATTATCTTCAATACAAACTAATAGGGATTATGTAGTAGTGAATTTTACCGTCGTTCTATTTTTAGGACAGTTAAAAATGCAAGGAAATTTTGTCATTTATGTAAAGTGTTTTGCTAATGTTTATCCCTGGTATAAAAATACAGAGTATTACATCAATGAATTTATATGTATGTTTGCCTTGTAGCGCAAAACTTTAAAAAACTTATACATTGAAAACATGAGTAAAAAAATCTGCGAAAATCCCTCATTTTAAAAATTTGTAAAAAATATCTAAATTAATTCTAACTTGAGATAAGACACACATATAGTGAAATGAGTCTTAAATAATAAATCGTCTTTAATTTGAAGTAAATTGTTTCAAAGATTTCATACAAAGGCCATTTAAGTGTGCTGTCCTTTTTTAGGACGATGAGGAAATATGGATTAAGATAAATTTAGCACACCCTTCTAAATAGTTGAAATTTTGATGGCATTTCTTTAAATTACTCTACAACTAACTGTTGCGTCCTAAAACAACATAATATTTGAAAAATTCCCTTTCAATTCTGTCGCTCGATATGGTTGATCAGTTGCTCTGGCGTGGGATTACTGTATTTTAATTTTAAACCTACGTGTTACTGAAAAAAAGCAGTGCTTCAACCCTTAGAAAACCGAAACCTTCGCTAAACTGTACCTATAAAATACAGAAACGCCAAAATGCCTTACAAAATTCACTGCCATTTCCTCTTTTCTCTGTTCCTTAACACACGAAAAGGTATGAAGATTTCAAGTGCCATTCTTTCTACTTCCGAACAATAAAGCTTCCATTAATAATTTAGGCCAAGCTGTCTGCAATAAACTGATACAAAGCATTTGAGGAAATAGCACATACTGCATTCCTTAGAAGGAAGAAAGGAAACAACATCGCAGTCCGAGCCGTTTGAGGCAGTTGTGGTTCTTTGAATAAAAGCGCGCGAGCGTTTCCAACAAATCAGTGCAAGTTTTCCAACATCAACAATAAGTATACGGCTGATGAAACCATCTTTTCTGTAAAAAAAAGGCCCAGTGACTCCGTCGTGCATTAGTCCACATCACATATTAACCTTTGGGGAATCACTTTGTGCCTCACGGTATTCATGGGGGTTTTCAGATCCCCATATGCGCACATTATGATGATTAATAATGCCAGAAAGATGAAAGGATTTAGAAAAGTACAGATATTTAGACTGGAAAATGAAATTATCTGAAATTAACCACACGTGCAGACGATATTTACAAAAGTAAAACAAAAGTAAAATATTCAAACCTGGAAAGAAAAAATATATAAGTTATTCTATCAATAAATACCATAAGTTTGTTTATATCTTCATTATTTTATGAGTTATTAAACATCAAAATAGGCCCGGGATTTTTTGGCACCCTGTATATTTTAATACGAATTTTGAAATTTAGTATTATTGAAAGATGTCTTGCTACACTGAGCTTAATTATTTCAGTTTCTGATGGAAAAAAATCAGTCAACACAATATCTGACAAATGTGCATAAATTCAAAGAAGAAATTGATTAACCAAATCTATAGCTGATTTGTACTAAAAATATGAACTGAAAGAGATTTAATTTAAAAGGCGAAAAGCATGAACAAGAACAATAGTTGATTAAATTAATTCTTAGATGAATGAGAGTTTGTTTCCTTTGCACTAAAAACAATAAGAGAACGAATTTCAAAGAATTACTTAATCTAAGCCCTGTAAACCTTTTTAATACTTGCTTTATAAGCTTTGAACTTCACAATAGATATGAACAGTTCCTGGAAACTATCAAGATTTAACTCGATAACAAATTAATTACTATCTTCTTAATTGTTAAATTACATTCTTTCTAATTATAAAGGTTATTTAAGTGATTTGACAGCAACAAATTACATTTAACCGAGCAACTAAATACATTTGCGACATCTCCCGTGAATTAAGTTTATTTTATACAATAGTTCCATGCACATTTGCTTGAAGTATTACTTCTTAAACCTTTTCCTCTATTATAGCAACATTAATAAAAACGTAATAATAAGCATCATCATAGTTTGGAAAAATACATAATATAATCATATTTTGATTATATTATATAACTACATACAATATAGCCATTATGATAATTAACCTGCGATCTGTGAAATCCCTGAGCAAACTACTGTGACGTATTTACCTATCATATATCACAGAATCAGCTTAAAAATTCAGTCGCATTTGTTCCAAGTAACTCGTAACTCTATGTGATAACTTAATATTGTTATCTGCAAGTCGGTAGCATTTCAATGGTTAGTTTTCTGTTAATGAAGTTTATAGTTACGCCATCTCTTTATGTTACTGTTATTTATATTCAGCATTCAGTTCTCTTGCTCTGGACAGAATTATTGACACTTCACGTTTTTGGTTTAATAGTGCTATAATTTCACTTACATATTGCCGAATTTACCAGTGATTATCGTAAGGGAATTTGCAATTTATGGAAGAAAAAATGTTAGAAGAAAAAACCTGTAGCATAATAGTAAACTTATTTAAAATTAAAATTAATTCTAAATTAAAAATGATCGGTTAAATCAATTAAAGTTCACAACCATACTCAATCATGTAAAATTATTAAGGATATATTTTGTGTCTAGAATTAAGATTAAAAATGATACTCTGTAAAACAACT
>KK119681.1:185125-222528 GCA_000611955.2 Stegodyphus mimosarum
AATGGTGATGTGATTTACAAATTACAAGATCAATTTGTTCAAAATAATACGGCATATTTAGTTATGTTACATAAGGGAGGTTAGCATAAGTGAGGCCACCTTTGTTGGTTACTTTCTAAGGAATACTAAATCATATTCACGGTACAAATATGGAAAGCGTTTGTGCAACCAGGACCGCAAAAATTTGAACTTCGTTTGAGCTGTCACTATTTAGCGATTTTTTCTCCGGGTCACTGATGTGACTCCTGTGATGGTGTTTTAAAAAATCATCATCCTAATATAAAGAACTCTAGGGATATCAGTGCAAGGGAAAGGATGTTTTGCTTGAAGTCGTTTTAAGGGAATGTGGTTCACATTAACGTTACGTATAGGGGAAAGCTGCAAAGGATTCTATGACATTACATCATTTGCCCAAAATTTTAACCCCGGTTGAATTGTCAATGTTCCTTTGTCTTACCGCCTGGTCGATAGTAAACATTAACAGCATATGGTAGTCCCATTGTAAATATTTGTGGTCTTAAAAATCTAAGATTTCTCAGTAGCAATTTCTTAGTAAAGGTCGTCTGTAGAGTCGTTATGTTACAGCGATGCAGAAAATTGAAGAAATCCGCGGTGTCCTCACCGGGATTCAAATTGTAGAACATCCGAATACGCGTGCTTCCTCTTACACAATGGAGCCAAGCAGAAAGGACGCAGAAAATAACTTATATATTCCACCCCTTTTAAAGGGGACTGAGAATTGGGGGATCCAATCGCCAAATTATTGTCCACCACATTTTACTTCGGGCACCACTTGTAGAGTCATTAGGTTATAACGATGCAGGAACCTCAAGAAATCCGCAAAACCCTCGCCGAGATTTAAACTCGGGACCCCCTGATACTCGTCGAGTGTGCTTTCAGTTACGTCACGAAGGCATGTAGAGAGGAAAAAGAAATACCTTCTATTTAGAGAGCGATTAGGGATTAGGGAACCTAGTGAACAAATCCTGGTAGTGACAGCGTCTTCCCATTTTTAGTTCCGGTACCACTTTTACAGTCTTTAGGATATAACGATGCAGGAAAAATAAAAAAAATCGGCAATGCCCTCGCTGGCATTCCAACTCAGGACCTCCCGAATATGCATCGAGTGTGCTTCCTGTTACGCCATGAAGCCATGCCGAACGAAGGAAGAAAATAAAAGATGAACTTAGATTTTATCTACGTACATTATGCTGTGTATTATGTTTGTTTTATTATAATAGCAGCTTTGTAGCAATTTTCGTTTTTTGGGTGCAACACTGCCTTCAACGGTATTTTCGTCTAGTATTAGCTCAACTGTATTTTGCGATTATTTTGCACTTCCATGTAAAGATTTTAATTTCTAAACAGATGCCCATCTCATCTCTCGTCCCGACCCCACGGTCTCACTAGTTGCAGATTTCAACTGTATAGCACATATAAGCTGCATGAGATCCAAGGTTAATTGCCGCATTAGTGATGTTAAAAAAGTAGTGTGTTCAATGCATAAATTCCATTCAATTAATTCAATTAAATTGAATTATCTTCAACTAATTCAATTCAATTGAATTATATTCAATTAATTCAATTCAGTTTTGTTTTATTTGGTTAGATCAATTCAATTAATTTATATTCAATTAAATCAATTGAATTTAATTATATTCAATTAATTCAATTCAATTTATTTATATTCAATTACTTAAATTCAATTCAATTACATTCAAATTAATTCTTTCCAACTCAATTATTGCATAAATTCATGTATTAAAGATTCGAAATTGGAAATTTCATATAACTGTTAGCTGCAAGCTACATTTACATACGTAAATAGACACGGATGGTCGTTTCCATATTAGATTTTTACTACATGGCTTTGTGAATACATTAAATAAATTGGAGGCTAACAAATTAAGCTACCAAATAATATACTTTTAATAAAAAGTATGCTTTGCATTTATATTCATTTCAAAATGTTACCAAACCGAGTTCAAAAACTTGTTTTATACTAAAATCAATTTTGAACTTTCAAGTTCAAAACTGTGTTCAAAGAAGTGTAAACGAATTTAAAACTCATTTGTAAATATGGAAGCTCAGTAATAGCAAATAGCGTTAGAGTAATTATATACACAACAAATATGCATGTGTACGTTCATACGCAAATCCTTTATTTGTTTCATAAACTGCGAGCCCACTAGTTGCCGAGCGGTAAAATCACTAAACACTGCCAGTTTGCCCAGGTTAAAATCCAGGGGAACGGACTAGCTTTACGCATGTGTAATTGGATATGTTCCTGTTATCTTAGGAAATCGTACACAAAGGCATCCCTCTCCTTAGGCAGATGGCTCTTGTGTGCTTTGCCATCATCAAAGAAACCAAACCAAACCAATCGTAAAAATGCGCTGTTTAATGCTTTTTACCAAAATTGCTTATTTATGCAATGTAAGTGTTTAAAGAAAGAGTAAATCAAAACCCAAAATTTCACATTCTTTAACCTAATACAGAGATTAAAAGACTGACTGTCGATTCTGATGCCATCTAGTAATAGCTGGAAGGAAACAGAATTTAAAAAGGCAAAATCTGAACATTGCATTTAAATCCTGAGATCATCTGACTGTGAAGTGAGTAATATTGTAAGTTATCAAATTACTAGTGTCTCAAACTAAGTTTGTTCTTGGTCCCTTGATGTCTCTACAGTCTAGTCACGCTTAAACCAAGTATCACTCGGACTTGGTGAAGTAGATCTCTATGGAATTATTTTCCTTCGGACAAGGCCTTTTTCACGACCTGATCTTATTTATTTATTTACTTTGTTTGGTTTACTTGGAAGGTATTTATGGCTGAACATTAGTTGTGGCTTACGAGAAAGCTAAAGTAAGAATCACTTTTATTCTTAACATACCTACGGTGGCCAGGGTAAGCAAAGATAGAATGATCGCGGAGTGGATAAAAGTACACTTTTATGCCCTGGTTACTGCTCGCGATACGCGATTGGTTACGTCTTAAGAAGTTCGTATTGGATTACCAGTAATCACATATATCTCCTAGAAACGGGTAGAAGCAATATATGAGATAAGACTGGACGTATATTTGCTTACGTAGAGAGTATGGAAAATTTTGAAGAAATTTCGATAAGAGTGAAAATTTCGCATCTTGAGATTTTTTAAGAAAAATCGTATTTTTACTGGTAATTTCTTTATCAGTTTGGAGCTTTACTGATATAACTCCTGTCCAATTATATTATAGTGAATATTACAAATGAGAAGAATTGTATGAAGCTTTTATCTTCCGAATACGTGTAAACGCTATGTTCATACTGCACATAGCCTGATCTATAAAAGAATAAGACATCTCTAGCTTTATTATAATTTGTGTTCTTCATGGAATGCAACGTACAATTTCCTTAAAAATAGTATTCACTCTGAAAACAAATTCAACAATTTAATGTTTTGAAGATTATGTTTTGGTTAAACTAACTACTAATTGCATACTTACTTTGAAGAAATTATGTCGAATAGCAAATATATAAAGAATAAGATTCAAATTAATATCTTCGAGTATAGTAGATTATATGATTTTTAAACTTGTTTACGATGCCACTCGGAATTAAAGTTTATTAAATCATGGTTCATTATGTAATGGAAAATCCGCTCAATTGCTATCACGACTTTGAGCACTAACTTATTTTGTATGCATTTAAAAGTCAGTTGGAAGTTGGTTTTATGTACATTTTAATGAAATTATCTAGAACCGGTTGTGTATCTTTCGAAATACTTAGACAACTTTCTTTTAAAAGCAACATCAGACAAAATTTGAAATATATATTTACTATTAAATGAAAGTCAAATTGCAAATACTTCTAATAGTATGAGTGACACGTATACTTTAATAACTAGTAGTCTCCGAGCTTCGTTTGGCTTTAATTAAAAAATAGGGTTACTTCATTTGTAAGAGAAAATGGTATTGACTGTATGATACTTAAAATACTTAATAACCATGTGGAGATAAATAAAATACTTAGTAACCATGTGAAGAAGAAGAAGTAAAAATTATAACTCCACAGAAACGAGTGAAAGAGTTAATCCTGATTAATAAACCTAGTGACAGCCATCTCTAAATGAGTTTCGTTTTATTAAATTTAGCTTCAAATAAATACTGAATGTAGTGAGTTAGAATAGGAAAAGATCCTGGATGGAAATCCATTAGAAAACTGGAGGGGAAAACTAGCTAATTTAGTTATTTAGTAATTAGGAATCATCTGTTCTGTTGATACATCGGAAAATAAGAAAAGCTTATATATCATTCATCTAAAACAAATAGCATTAAGTAAATTTTACAGCAATAAATTTGTTAAAATATTAATGTTCTTAATTGCTTTATTATTTTTTAATTGTTATTAATTTAAACCTTTTGATAATAGTAAATGCAAAGAATTTTAGCAATTATTGGGGACATAAAACATCGGCCAGTTCAAATATTATTAGACTCTTGAATATATAAAGCAACTGTTTTAGTATTAAAGGTTATTTACATTTCTTTTAATAGCTTCAAATTATTTCTACTGAATATAATTCCAATAAAAAAACGATGCATTTAGATAACCCTAGAACGCACTTTTTATCTGCTTTAGATTTATACAAATTTTTCTTCCAAATTATTTTTAGCTTTTCAATTGTTTTAAAAAATAATAAATAAAACCAGATAAAAGAATTGGATCTTGTATGAAGAAAATACATTCGGTCTGTTAGAAAATTATGCAGAAATTAAGAATTCAAAGTAATTTAAAATTTTCTATAAAATTTTTAACATTCAAAGTTGTTTAATACGACATTTTAAATAGTGACTGCTGATGAAAACTTTTAAAAAAGTGAATTTTTGTTATACTTTTATTGCAGTTATTCACTGCAATTTATGACGATTTTCTATACTAAAATTTCATTTAGTATTGTATAATTCGCATACTGTATTTTTAGTTTGTTTTATAATTATCAGTTTCATGAGATAATAAGAAACATATGCAAATATGCATCGATTTAATTAAATTCATGCTTCAATGGAGTGATTAGAACTTTACTAAAATACTCACATTTGGGTTTGATAAGACTATTTCGCTTACCTATGTAGAGAAGAATAGGAACATGCGGAGGAAATGTTCTAAATTAAAAATAATAATTTAATTTTTGGCAATGGTAATAATAAATGAGTAAATGAAAAAAGTATCACTGGAGATTAAATTTCAGAAGCAATTATTATCAGTACCAGATTGTAATTGAAGGAAAACAAACTTTCGCAAGTGGCAAAATAATGAACTTAGCAAAAATAATTAAAAAAGAGTAAATTTATAAAAATATATGCACAGCTTTAATCCGAAACTTCTCGAATTTCCTTTAACAAACTTACATTGTAGGAGATAATTACATGTAAGTTTTGGGGATTTTTTTCTCCTAATAGCTTGACCATCGTTTATAGAGTCAGAATCTTAGTATAAAAATTAATTTTCTGGATATTTTGTAAAACACATCATTTAATCACTCAGTTTACTTTTTGTATTTTCACATATAGATAGATAATGTGATTAACACATAATTAGATAATGTAATAATAATTATTTAAAAAATAAGCACATATCTACAGCTAAAATTAAACCATAAAATTTCCTTTCATTTAAAATATTTATATTGTTTTAATAGTATAATCTCTTATTATGCTTCATTACTAAATGTTATAAAAATCCTCATCCTTGTTAAATTGTTCCGGCTCAGCTCATCATCTTGCCTCTTGCAGAACATATTCATTTTCTATCTAAGTCGAGGGGAATACAACTTGAAGTTTAATTTTCGGCGATGCATCGCCTTCTCCTCCATGCTAAACACGTGTATGTTTGTTAATGATTTTTGAAAAATGAAATTATTTTTTTTAGATTCTATTTAATAAATGCATCAAATATTTTGAAGATTTGATGCATTTTTACTATTCTATTAAGGAACTAATTAAGGAATTATATTAAGGAACTATTTTTACTATTCTATAAAGAGACGGAAAATGTACTTTTCGCACGGCTCTTTTAGAAGAAATAAGAACGTTGTTTAAATAATTTTTATTAGCTACTTTTTCTCTCTCTATATATATATATACAAAAGTTTTCCTGCCACTAAGTTCTTTACATATCCAATTTAGTTCGTAACTGCTTTTAGAATCTTAGGAACATTTATGACGTTTATATTAACCAATTTTAGCATTTTAGCGGTTAGTGGTCTTTAGTGGTTCTTTAGTGTTGGTGTAAGCTATGTTTTATACGTTCTTCGAATGAAATGAAAGAACAGAAAACACACGAAACTGATAACAAATAAAATTGGGCAAAGAAGCAACCTTAGTTTCGCCCAACTTTTGAATAATGCTCTGTCGATTTTGATGGTGATCAGAGACTGGACTCTGTCCTCAGAAGAAAAACATATAATTATATCTAATTAAGAAAAACCTATCGTTATCGATTAAATCAATATCAGTTTGTTTCTGAATAACAGAGCCCCATAACGTATTGCCATCGGGAACGATAGGGTTTCATGCAAAATTAAAGCCAACCCAATTTGATTTTCCTTGAATTTGAATTTTGCATTGATGCGCTGCTCTTTTAACCTGATGAGAGTCAGAGGTATTCCATAACTCAAATATCAAACACAGATTTATATGTGGTTTTGGTGTTTGCAAATTAGTAGTCAACATAATATGATTTCTGTAATTCAGTTTGTTACGAAACAAGAACATAATTACATATCATTAGAACAATCAAGAGTGTTTCAATGGTAATATGAACAGGCGGTATAATTTGCGGAACGCGCTTGAAAACGCATTCTTTCTGTGTGGATTTGATATGTTAAATTCAACGCAGTGTTAAATTCAGCGAGCTGGTTTTCCGACGGATCCTTTGTCCACTTCGAGAAAAGGCATATAATATCTTACTTCCGTATTTGTCGGAGCCTTTCGTCTGCCATTCGAACTAACCTATTGGCTAGAATCTGTACCTAGGCAGTCTCAGCCACGGGGGTATACAAATTCCGAACTTTGTTGTTCTGGAGGTCCCCGAAAGATCATCTATTAGTCGGCCCGTCGGTCTGGCAGGTCCTAGAGCTGAGGGCTGTAGTAGTCCAAGGTTGCACTCCGGGTTTTTCCCTGGAGAGCGGCCTGGGTACGTTGGGTAATGTCCCTCTGCGACGGGCAGCCCGAGCGACTGGCAGCCAACAACGATCGGTGTCGCAAAAGCGATTCGCCCCTCTCTTCAAGGTGCTAGGGCAGGGGTTGAAACCATGTGCCTGGTTTGGCGGGGCGAGGGTGCTCTTAGTATCATTAAGTTGACGGAAAGAGGAAGTCCATAATTATGTTATGTTATGTTAGCTTTAAAAAAGAGATATAAGGAATTACGTTATTCTTCCAATATGTCTCAGGAGGTGGCATTCATTGGGGTGCTTCATTAATGAAGGGCCTTTAATTAATGGCCCTAGTACTTTTATGTTAGTTGGACAGGTAGAAAGCTTCACAAAGGTTCCATTGCTTTAATGAAAATTTGTTTTAACTTGAGGAATGAAGGAAGGGAAAAAATGCGACATTTGCTATGATTTGAGCACTTCTATGCCGCTTCACTCTTATGCAAGTAAGATTTGGATCTGCCACTTGGATTAATAAGCCAAAGGAATATCCTAATTGCTCAAAGCTTCCTTTTCCATGGCAATGCCGGCAGTCTCTCATAATTGCAGTTTTCAAGTTCAGAACTGATCTTCATGAACATATGAACGCTTTATACCATTTTAGTTGTGTGAAAATTTCTGTCTTGGCAAATGCTAGGTGATCTGCATAACGGCAAGCTGATCGGTGCACTGCTGATAGTCACATACTTGAAGATCATGTTTTCTATTCCAAACTAGTGCATGCAATTTATTTCTTCTTCAAAAGTTTCTTACCTCCACATCTGACGCATATCAGGTATTAATGGTCGACTGGCCTCCTTTTCCTCAATCACCTGACATCAATTGATCGTCCGATGGTCAAATGACCTCTCACTAGCCGATTTAGATGGGCTGGGGGAATGTAAGGAATTAAGAAATTCCTCTTGTGCGCTCTCGTGGAGTACCAATCGGTAAATGGACCCGGTTATTCCCAAGTTCTATGTCACTGTACAAGGAATCGCTCAGTTAATTTTCAATAAATCGTCTCTGTCAAGCTTCAATTTTCCCACATATATATTGTTTTATTGTGAAAGTTAAAATGCATCTTTTTCAGCTGAATATATATACCAATACTCTCTACTTTCATTTAAATTTTAACATGAGAGATTTCGCTTGCGAATTTTAACTCATTCAGGTAAAACCAGAAATTTGGAATATTGTTGCATTTGTTGGCGACTTATTTCTGGAAATGTTTGACATTTAATAAAAGCTGCGATATATGCACAAATCTGAGATATCAAGACTCGTTGTGCAAAGATTCTATTGTACATATATTGCATATTAACTTGTAAGTACGCAAAAGTAAACTTATGTCCTTAAATAAGAGCAAATCAATAATTCAGAGTATGAAAATATGGTCTAGCTGTTTTGCACTGCCACTAGTATTTCAGGAAAAAAATAATATGTGGGGTATTATATATACATTTTAAACCGCAAATTTACTCTAGCTCTGTTAGTCGTAAAATAATCAGGTATTTATTTATCACTTTCTCAAAAATGAAATGTTCTGGTCTTGATTAAATCATGAAAAAGTTTAAAATATTTGGATTTTTGTCATTTGCTCACAATTATTATTCTTTCATTATCATTTTCTTTAATAATATCATACTTTTTTTCCTAAATTCTGTGGAGAAATTGATACCAAAACAAATATTAATTAACCGATAAAGCTATAAGGTATTTCTCTCGACTTAGCATGTCGTCGTTGTGTAATGTTCAGCACACTCGGCGAGTGTTCGAGAGGTCCGAGGTTCCAGACCCGGCGAGAGCATTGATCATCTTTCTTGTCTCCTGCTATGAAATAACCTAATATCTCTACTGTAGGGCCCAAACAAAAAAGAGTTGTGGATGATAATTCTCCACCACCAGGATTTGACGACTGGGTCTCCTAATCCCCAGTCGCCCTTTAAAAGGGGTATATATAAGCTATTTCTCCAGCCTTCGTGATGTAGTAGTCAGCACACTCGGCGCGTATTCGAGAGGTCCATGGTGAGAGTCCCGGGGAAGGCATTGCTAATTTTTCAAGACTCCTATTTCCAAATAACCTAATGATTCTACAGTGGCACCCGAACTAAAAAAAAGGGGTAAATGATGATGCTTTACCCCGAAGATCTGACGATTGTGTCCCCTAATCCCCAATCAGCTTTTAAAAGGAGGGAGTATAAAAGGTATTTCTCCCACCTTCTTAGCATGACTTCGTGGTGCAATTGTAATCATATTCGGCGCCTATTCCAGAAGTTCGAGGCTCGAGTTCCGGCAGGGCATTGCTCATTTTTCACGTGTCTCAGCATAAAAAATTCTAATGCATCTACAATGGCGCCCGAAATAAAAAAGGTGGTAGATGGTTTTCTGCACCACCAGGACTTGGCATTTGGGTCCTCTAATCATAAGTTGCCCTTTAAAAGGGGAAGTATATAAGGTAATTCTCCCGCCTTCTTAGCCTGCCTTCGTGCTGTAATGGTCAGGATATTAGATGCGCATTCGAGAGGTCTAAGGTTCGAGTCCCTCGAGGGCATTGCTCCTTTTTCACGTCTGCAACAAAATTTCTTATTCATACTGCAGTTCAAAACATATGAATCAATACACTCTTAAGAAATCGCTGGTGTAATTTGAAAAATATAAAAGTTTTATAACAATTTGGTAAACATATTTTGACAAATGTTAGAAATAATATAGTATTAAGTAGACATTTAGATTTATTTAATCACTTACTTAATTCATGTA
Source organism: Stegodyphus mimosarum (assembly GCA_000611955.2). Taxonomy (NCBI): domain Eukaryota; kingdom Metazoa; phylum Arthropoda; class Arachnida; order Araneae; family Eresidae; genus Stegodyphus; species Stegodyphus mimosarum. The sequence goes on from KK119681.1 coordinate 195,064, forward strand.
AATGTATAACTAGGTATCCTGTGAAATTCGTAATAATTACAAAACATACATGGAGTAAAATAAATCACTTTTATACATATACATTGCAATTATACCGCATATTAACAATTGCATCAAAATTTCATATATTTATAAGGTATTACTCCCGCCTTCTTATTATACCTTCGTGCTGTAATGGCCATCACGTTCGGCGCGTATTCTAGAGTTCCTCGATTCGAATCCCGGAGAGGGCGTTGCCCATTTTTCATGACTCTGCTCCAAAAAATTCCTATCGATTCTACAGTGGCGCCCGAAGTAAAAAAGGTGGTGGTTGATGATTCTCCAACATCAGGATTTGGCTTTGGCGAGTGGGTTTCCTAATCCCCAGTCGCCTTTTAAAAAGGGAGTATATAAGGTATTTCTCCCACGTTTTTAGCATGTCTTCGTGGTATAATGGTCAGCACACTTGGCGCCTATTCGAGAGGTCCACGTTTCGAGTGCCGGCAAGGGCGTTGCTCATTTTCCATGTCTTCTGCTTCGAAACAGCCTAATATTTCTGCAAACTCACTTTAATTTTGAACATAATTTTGAGTTTAAGAATTCATTGCTTATGCTCACATACGACATGCAAAAAATAGAATCAAATAAATAATCTGAAGTGTGCAAAAGAGATAAATTTAATTTTACTAGTATCGTTTTTATGATTCAACTGTCAAAAAACTGAAGAATTTGACTAAAGATCTTTATTATTGTATTCCATCGTGATTTTTATCACTTTTCAAAATCGCGCTAAGTTTATTAGATTTTTTTTAATGTAAGGAAGACACATTTGACGTAATGTATTTATATGTCAGACAACAAATCATGCCTGAAATAAGATACCAATAAAGTTTTTAGATATTTATAACATGTTTTATCGTGCATTACATTTTTAGCAAATGGTATGGGAAAACACTGCAGCGGGTTTCAGATGAAATATATTTTATTCCAAAGTAATATGTCAGAAACTAGGTAATTTCAGATTTTTCAAATAAAAGCTCAAATACGTTTCCACATTCAGATAAAAAAAATTAAACAGAATTGTCTTCAAGTCTAAAACTAATTTAATTACATTATGTCAGACACATAAAGTGAATGAATTCGAAATAGAATGTGAGAAAAAAATATTTCAGCTTTTTGACTTTTTTGAAATAATTCAATTTAGAAAACTACTTAGAAACTAATGCAATCAACGAGCATTCCGAATGTTGCTCAAGCGTTTTCTTAAGAGAAGAAAACGAAGACAGGAAAAGCATGTAAAAAAGATATTGGAGATAAATATTTTCGCGAGAATCATCCTGAATGTCGTCTACGCTGTTCTTTCTTCCGGTTTATCTTTTTGTGCATTAAAGTGGTTAATTGCTTGAGTGCATCAAATAATGCTAAGAATATTCTTTTCCTACTTCATTTTGGAGACTAACAAAAATAACAACTCAGAAAGCTGTAATTTCTCTTATTTGGGATATTTATAATCATGTTCAATGTTCAAGCATTAAGAAAGTATTCTGCATTATGCATTTTGTTAAAATTTCGAAAAACTGAACTGATTTATAAATGTTTATCGATTTATTTTATCTGAGATTAATAAAAGAGAAAACATGTCAAAAAAAGATTACCTTTTGCGAGATTATTCACATTATTTAAGTTTTGGGATATCTTCAAGAGCTAAAAAATGAATGCTTGAGGGGATCATTTTTTCTGGTTTAAATATGTTAAAAAATGTTTGGTAATAAAAATAACAGCTGATCAACTAAAAAATGGAAAAGATTCTATAGAAAAGATGAGGAATGTAACGTAAAAGGTAGAGAAACGTTTTGAAAGTTACTGATGCAACAAATGCAATGAAAGAGATGGAAATAAGGAATAGATACAAAAATAAATGTTATTTTATTAAAATTACTTTTAAGTAGTTTTATACCTATGATTTATATACACTGCCCCCTCCCACAAAAATTGGGTTGTTCTATTGGGTAGTTGACGGAATTAAACTTGCGTTTTTCCTGTCTCGAAAGCGCGACCTAGGATATGAATTAGATTTATATATAGCAATGTTCTAATACAGATTTTTGACGCAAAATCGGAACTTTTCTGAAATGACATGCAGATGTTTTTCCACATTTCGATTCTACGACTCAATTATGCCAAACTTTCAAGTTTTGTAAAATTCGCAAGTGCAGTTTTTAAAAAATTAGCTCTCGAAATTTTAACTCCTCAAAGTTAATTGAATTTGGTCTATATTTATTAATATCTCTTTTTTATTAAACTTATTTAATTCTTCCTTTCTTATTTCGGAACTTCGGTTCATTCCAAATAAAATTCGCCATTTTTATGATCTTTTTCTAATTTGTATTTTTAAAATATTTATAAATTTTTGGGAAAAATTTTGAATTATAACCTATAAAATTTTTGCCATCGGTATAAAGTAGATGTATTTCTAGGCAGATCTGCAAAAAATTAAAGTTTTGTAATGAAATACGGGTTTCTATTTAGGAAGGAAATTTAAATTGAACAAGTATTGCAAAGTTTCTGAGTTCTAAAGCAGAAACTAAGCTCATAAGCAGACACCAACAGAAAAGCACACAACTTATTATTTTTTTTTCTTTAAAATTTACTGCTTAAAAGATTGTCTTCAAAATAAAAGTAATCCTACTAATTATTATTTTAGAATCAGATTTTGTTCTTCGTATTGAGTTTTCTCTAAAATTAAAAAGATGAAAAAGGAACTATACACTAGAGTAAATTTATATATTGATACAGAATTGCATATTTCCTTTTATTTATACATTGTGGTTTATTTTAAATGCAAAGACTAAAATGAAAATACGGGAGTTATGAATAAATTTTATAGCTGGTATGTATACACTCATGTCCATAAATTAAGAATAATGCAAAATCAGGCAAAGGAAGAGTTAGAAGCAAAACAAATTTGACTTATTTGTAAAGTTTATTTATTACGCAAAAGGTAAAGATCAAAAAAAGATGCTATATAGTTGATACTATCAAAAAAATTAGCGATTTTTTATCCCTGGAGCAAATTACACAAAACACCTATTTACAAAAAACCAATATTACCCGGTTGGCATGATTGCTAACACATTGTATGTCTCCCAGACGATGCAATACAGTCCGTACAACGCCTAGGCATGCTGAGTACCAAATTATCAATTTGATCTTGGGGTATATTACACCTCTCAAAAAGCAATGCTCTCCAAAGTTCCGGTAGACATGTAAGAGGAGGTTGACAGGCTGCAACTCGTCGGCCAAGCACGTCCCACACGTGCTCTACTGGAATGCTGGCCAGTCCATACGGGTGATATCCTCCGATTGAAGGTATTCGCTTACGATGTTTGCACGGTGAGGACGGGCCTTGTCATCCATAAACACAAATTTTGCACCCATGGCGCCCCGAAACAAGCGTACATGTTGTTCTAGAATAACGTCCCGATAGATTTGGCTTGTCATGGTTCCAATTTGAACATGCAGGTCAGTTTTGGAATCCAGAATAATTTCACCCCAAACGAGCACTCCTGCACCACCGTAACGGTGTCGTTCAATGATGTTTTCTTGATGGTAACGGGTACCTGGAGCTCTCCATATGAAAGTCCGGCGAGAATCAGACTGCAAGCTAAACCTGAACTCGTCGGAAAACATCACACAAGCTGAATGTTGCGGTGTCCACAATGCATGCTCTCTACTCCAGGCTAACCGCAGGCGACAGTAAGTTGCAGTAAGTAGAACGCCTTGACAGGTCTACGAGCATATAGGCCAAAATCTGCCCTAAGCGTAACTGCCAAATACCGGTCCTCATTCGGCGTTGTAACTGTGGGGCGACCTATGCCGTAACGTGTACTCACATTAACATCATCTTGGAATGGTTGTCAAAGCCTGGAGATGACACTCTGGGCAATTCCAAGTTCGTCTGATACTTCCAGTTGGGTACGGCCCCCATTCCAGACGGCCGATAATTCTACCACGTAAAAAATCATTCATATGCGTTCTTTGTGTCATAACTATTCGGTTATTGCACTGAAATGCTTATAAAGCGCCTGCGAACAATTTTACTTCTTTGTCTGTATTCCTTATATATCAGTCTTTTACACTCTCGTCCTTGTGACGTACCATCGGTGTCATCTGGTTACTTCCTGAAATTTGCATATGATTCTTGTGTGTAGTGATTTTACAGGTGATATATTTATTTTAGAGTTCAATTTCCGCATGACTCCGAATTATCCTTAATTTATGGACATGAGTGTATATATATATGTATCTATATGTGTGTGTTTGTGTGTATAACTTATGTTATAGGAAACACTTTCTATGAATTGTGTTAAATTTAATAATATTAAAAAATATTGAGAGTATTATATATAAGCTCTAATTATTCTTAAGTGAATAACTTTATTATTTTTGTGAAAAATATATTGTCATAAAGTGAAAGGTAAATCAAAGATTTTATTCTGTTTCCAATGGGATGTGTAATCTTCCTTCACTGAAATAGCTGGATAAAATAAAGTAATCGAAAAACATTTTGGGTTTTATGAGGTGCTAGCTTTTCTTGATTTTCCCATTACACCTGTTTGATGAACAATAATATTTGCTTATTAATTTTTTTGTTCTTTATGAAAGAACGTCATTCACCTGAATGAATCAAGAATGAAGTATTTCACATTTTTTTTACAGTCTGTACATAAAAGGATTTTTGTTATACAGACTTCTGCCTCAAGCCTGCATAGTATTTTAATGCAACTCATCTGCTTTGAACCCACTCTAATATTAATTCAAAGTACATTTGTCTTTCCATCAGTGTTATTTTGATTATTCAAAATTATTAAAACTACTACCACTGCCATCATCATCATCATTAAAAAGCATCCGATAATATCTCATTTAAATCAAGTTTGCTTATAGAAGAAGTTTTTACAAAATTCTCATTAACAAGTTCTAAAGTAAACTGTATATGTATAAACACAATGATATAATGGAATGAAAAACGATTTGAATATAAAACATTTAAGTAGTCATATTACAGAGGGTGTTTACACATTCCTAATACGATTTCGATAAAATGTTTTTATAAAAAAACGCAAATGTCTTGGAATAAACATTTCTGGTAACAGCTCATTATTTGAAATGAGAGAATCGTCAGCACTTTAAAATTTTTTATTCTTTTAAGATGCCTCATATAAATATGTTATGGATTGAAGGATAATTTGTTACGTTATCTGAAGAGAAATATTCTCATTGCATAATTCAAAAACATTGTGAAATACATGGTATTAAAACTTCTAAAGCAACTAACGAGAAAAGAAACAACTACCAGTTATTACTCCTACATGATAAGAAGATTTTGTACGAATATCCGAAATAATATACATACTGTTTATGATATTCCTAAAGTTAAATCGTTGGTAACAAGATAATATCTACCAACGTAGGAAAATCCTTAAATTTATCTGTAATAACACTAAATACAGCAATAAACAGAGGTCTATAACAAACCAACTTAAGCAAGTTGGAAAACATAACGTACACCAGCTTTTCGTGAGACAAATGGCCCAGCGCAGACCAAGATCAATTTGTCTAGCTCTGTATGAAAATTATTCGTCTGGAGTCAAATGAACATAAAATACAATATGACCCTTAAAGAAGCATGGGTTTGCGTAAATTACTGAAAAACATTTATTTTGTATCGTAAACGAAGAGAAAAAATATACAAAGCTGCCTCCGTTAATGTAAAAGAAGTTTCAGTAAGCCTTTTATGATTGTCGCAGGATTCTCTTGCAATCGGAAATTAAAAATAAGAAGATTGGAAAAAAACTGTTAAAATTAACTGAATCAAGAAAAAAGCAAATCAAGAAAAGGTTTGACTTTCAATATTTACAAAAGAAATTCCATTTCTTTATGCTAATATCCTTCAAAGACTGAAATTTCATCAAGATAAATCAACAAGTCATGCTTGGAAAAGTATCACTCTATTTCTTGAAAAAATGAAGACTGATACACATATTGCATATATGTCTTTTGAACCTATTCTTGCAAAGTCTCCTTACGTTTCCTCTATATACTATTGTACATTTGGTGTCTTGAAAAGAGCTCTCTTTCTAAGCGCAAACCTACCACGATTGATAGATTTTGGAAACTAGTGGAAGGTAAAGAGAAAGCTATAGCCCTGGAAATTTTGCGAAGACCCCTTATCATGAAATACCTGATATAAACTTATATTCCTGAATAAATATATAGTGATATATAAATATATTCCTGAATAAGATAGTGAGAACATATTTTAACAGATCACAATTAATGAAGTACATATTGCAGGATTTTCTTCTGCAAACCATGGTTTCCAGTCGTCCCTAATCATAGAAACTGGAGGCAATGTGGCATGTAAAATCTCTTCTTGGGAAAGTTGCTACTGTACTTGTGCGGTTTGACAGTGACAGGCATTAGACAGTTTAGCTTCGGTCTGCTTTCGTTCCGTAATGAAACATCCAGATGCGTCACTACCTTTTTACTAGTAATTCCACCGAGTGTTCTAAATTAGAGTTAAGGAGTAATACAGCTTTTAATTATAGCCATGTTTGGGGCTAAAATTATGTCTCACATCATTTTGTTTGGTATAGCGTTATCCATTAGGTTTCGATAAGGCAGTTCGCATAGTAGTATATTGTCAGAACACCAAATTTTTAGCTCGGACATATCGTTTCGTAATCCGCACTACAATAGCGCGTAAATGATGCGCTTAATACAGAACAAAAGTTTGCTGAAAAAGTGACGGCTCTTGAATATTTGATATATTCGGAGCACTTTTCGCAGTGAACCCGCAATGTGTAGTTTAGTACTTTTTTGTATTTTATATCTTTAATTTTAACACGTAATTTAATCTATAGTGTAGTTTTTTAAATACTGTAAGTTATTTATTGTTATCGTCGACATCATCATCTTTTTCACAATCAGCAGCATCTTTTTATTATTATTGCAATTCAATCCTATGCAACTAAAAATATGTGTTATACAAATTGCATTTTGAAATGAGAAATCCAAAAATAAAAAACCTGATATGTACACCACTTGACTTCCCTGTACACAATATTAAATCATACGCATTTTCTATTTCGTTTAAACTTTTTGGATTGAATTAAATCTATTTCATCAATAGCGTATAAACCACAACAGAATAAATGCGCTCTTTAAAATTCATTATATTTGTTTACCGCAGCGACACTCTGGAAAACACTGCCTTCAATTAACAGCGTTAATTGAAATATAGACTGAAAAATGAATTTAGTTATTGAAATATGAACTTAGTTATAAAATGAATGAGATATAAATTATATCTCATTTATTTTATAACTCAATGCACAAAAATTATGCATATTATCTGGAGAATTACCTAATCGTTGCTATATGTTCTATTCAAATACCATAATAAATCTGAAACGACGTGTAAAAGAAATTAAACAAACAAACAAAAGAAACAGTTTTTCTTTTCCCAGACAATTCAGTGTTTCTCATTCAATTAATTCAGTTCTCACTTCGCAACAAAGCAAAAATACATAAGAACCCAAAATATCTATATTAAAATTACTTATTTCTTCGAACAAATTCCAGACTGGTTTAAGCATGATTTAGTTCGCAATCATAAGAGAAGGCGTTTTCTTAGTTGCTGCGAAGCTTAATTTCTCTAGTTTGGCAACAAGTCCACTATTGTCTTAAGTTTCAAATGTAAACAAATATGGCTGCCATGGAAAAAATGATTAAGCTTAGCCACACTTAGACAACTTTTAAATTGTTGATAATTCTACAAATCTTTCATTGAGATTTACTCAAGGCATAAAAACATAACAAGGCATAAGAACATAATTCAATCATTTTAGAGCAAGAAATGCACAATTTGCTTACATATAAGAATAAAAATCCTGAGCTCAGGTAGCTGACTAAGAAAGTGGATATACTATATTTACATATTCTTTTGGTGCGGTCGATTGCAACCAAAATTGGAGATGCACGTCTACATGTTATAACAGTCCTATTTGCAAATTTTAAACGTTCGAAAGGCTACTCGTTTTTCAGTATGCGAGATACATACATAAATACATACTTACTCACAGACACCACGAAAAAATGTCTTCAGAACTTATTTTAAATCAGTTTTATAATTTTTTTGGGGGGAATAAGAGTCCCTTTTTCTGTTCTTACGTTTAGAGATATCACACAAAAACATCATTAAATTGCATCCGATAGCGGCCAAAGTGGATATTTTCGTTGAAATAGGATACCCGAAAATTCTCGCGATTACAGTACTTCCGTTTTACTTTCTTCAAGGAAGTAAAAATAAGGAGCTAAAATAGAAAGAAATTCAAGAGAAATAAAGGTAAAAAACAAAAACAGCTGGGGAAATTTATCAGCCCTTCTATTTTACCGCTTTTTAGTATCATTTCTAAAGCCAATACATGAATGTACACATGACAGTGATGATGAGTTCCATCGCTTTTATTAAAATGTAGAACTAATCGAGAGCAAATGTAAGCAATTTTGTACTTCTAGTCTTACTGCCCAGTTTTGTAATTACAGATTTTGGAAGAGAAATCAGATCAACAAAACAAGCACACATCCTAAATTTGGGTTTCACTCCTTGCAACATAAAGCTTAATACAATATAGCTTTTTTATGGATCAAAATGTTGAAGCTATCGTATTTTTATAGTTTTACAGAAAACTTCGTACTGAAGTTCCGTTTAAAGTATCACTTCACGTTAATTTATTTGACTTGAATGGCAAATGAGAAAGTTGCTAATCGCTCAAGCTTTTCAGCAAAGAAAAACATATACGGAATTGTTTAAAAAATACAGATTCTTGCTCCATTTTATAATTTCGTTTCATCTCAAAATAAAAGTAAAGAGTAATTCACGGTCTCCATCTTCAATTAATTACAAAATTATAATTTCATTAAATGAAAAAAAAAGAACTCCCTGGGAGTAAATTCATCATAATCTGACACATAATGTTACAGGAAAATATTGTTGCGTTTTACGGGTTCGTGGATTTGAGAGTATCCGATGAAGATACGATGCAGAACAATAAAAAGCACAATTTATTTACAAGAATCACTATTTACAGCACAGTTCCAAAATCACCTTTAAAAGCGTCGAAAATCTACAATAAATACGCTGAAACAATCAGCAACACAGCTTCAGGCTGTAACTGTACAGGTAGCTTCACGGCAACACACAATAAACTTCTAATAAACGCCGTGGAACGATCACCAATACACTGTCAAGCTATACTGTAAAGATAGCTTCACGGCAAAGCACTATCTCGATTGCTTTCCGTTCACAAAACTCTCGCGTTGCTTAGCACTCACAGTAAGCACAACGCTCACACTACTTCACAGCACTTCACAATCTTAATCGCAACTACTTCACAACGCCGGCTCTCAGAAACGCAAGGGTTTATATAGTTTTTCCTTAGGCTCCACACGTTTCGAGAAATATCTCGACAGGAAGTTATTCTAGAAGCTTCCCGATTGGACCATGGGATATCGCCTATTTGGTCGCCAAATGGGCGATAAAGTCGCCAATCTGGCAACCCTACCATACATTATTTTATGGCAACCCTAGTGCTATGCCGGAAAGCTTACATACAGGCGCAACCGCCGAATTTTTCGTAACAATATATACTTTAATTCAGCAGGGAGAAGACAAATTAGTCTTTTTAAGTTAGTTTCAGTATTAAGTACCAAGGATTACCAACAATTAGCTTAATAAAGTGCTAAATATAACTGATAGATTTCTAAATAAGGAAATAAATTAATAATTCTAGAAATGATAATTGTTACAACTGCGCGGTAAAACTCACGGAGAATCAGAAAGCAGTACTTTTGTTTGCAAATAAGGAGCTTCTTTGACTGGCTTAATAAGATATTTTGAACGAATGAATTTTATTTGAAATTATAAACATGTTTAAGAATAAGCTATTAAAGACTAAAGGTATCAAAAAGGAAACATTTGTAATAAGCATGTTCATGAATGCAAACAATGTTGAAGGATTGGTCAAACAATCAGTTAAAAATCTGTAATAGATTAAAAGATATTATACTAAATCACTTGTACTTACAATTTTTCAAAGAAATCAATTTTTCATTTTATATTATTCGTCTAAGGCAGAGTTTCTCAGTCGTGTGCTAATAGCGAGATTTTGGAAGAATCTTTAATCCCATCGACTTGATGAAAATTTGATAAAGTCGATTTGAATCACAGTGGCTTGATGAGGAAGAAAATATTGTAAAGTCTTGATCGTGGAAGAACATTAATTACATTTAAATAAAGGAAATATAAACACGATGTCAGTTTAAGAAACTGAATCGAAAACCAGAACGTATAAGGTATTTCTCCCGCCTTCTTAGTATGCCTTCGTGGTGTAATGGTCAGCAAACTCGGCACGTATTCGAGAGATCCGAGGTTCCAGCCCCGACGAAGGCATTGCTCAATTCACACATCTCCTGCTTTCAAAAAATATTTAATGAGTCTACAGTGGTTGCCGAACTAAAACCGGTGGTGGATAATGATTCTCCATCACCAGGATTTGGCGATTGGGTCCTATAATACCCAGTCGCCCTTTATAAAGGGGGGTGTATAAGGTATTTCTCCCGCCTTTTTAGCATGCATTCATGCTGTAATGATCAGCGCATTATCGCGTATCGAGAGGTCCGAGGTTTGAGTCCCGGCGAGGACACTGCTCATTTCTCACGTCTCTCAACAGCCAAAATCCTAATGTCTCTACAAATGTATATTTTAATAAAATTTTTAAGTTCTGTTATATTAATCGAAACAGTTATTGTGATTTAGATCTTTCACTGTCACTTTTTCTTTCCGTTTCCCTACCAAAAAGTAAACCAGATTAAGGGTATTTAACCATTTGACGCCAAAACCCCGAGACTGCCTTTCATTCAGACGACCACAGCGGCCCGAAACGCTGATGTTGTTTTCTTACCTTTCCCTAAGATATGCAGTAGCAGATGCAGTTTCCCCAAATTCATTTTATCAGTATATCGCAGAGCGTGTTTCGTAAAAGGCTAATGGAAGCTTCTTTCTTAGGAAGTAGGAAGGATGTCTTTTGAAATCTTCAAATTTCTTTGTGCGTTAATGGACGGGGAGTGGAAAAATCATATGCAAAGGGTGATGGATAGGGACGTGCGTTTTGGTATTTCGAGCATACAGATTAGTGAAGGCTTCGATTTTCTAACGGTTACGCTGAGATTTTCGGATTAGAAGACATTGTGTATTTCTGCCTCTCAAAACCATGTTACAAGGCTTGCTAGCTCTGGTAAGATTATTATTCTTTGACTTTGCGTTATAGTTGCTGACATTTGAAGTAACTAAATATACATGCATGTCTTTGCAACTAAATGCAATGTCACGGATTGTTTCCCAACTGAACAGCAACGATATTAAGCATAAAGTGGGCAATGAAGTAAAAATGCTACCTTTGAGATGGTACGAACACTCTCTGCCAAGTATCTGGGTCCCACAGCAGACATTTAAAATAGTTTCGCGGGTGAGAATTTGAGCCGGCTTTGCGTTAAATTAGTTATCTAGCCTTTGGCTACTAGATTAAGTTTTAATTCGTATTTAATTGTTACATTGCTACAAGTGGTGGTTGATTTGCAAGCACTAGTCATGCGTTTATGCTCCAGTTCTTTAAAAAGTTTGTTAAAACTTCTTAAAACACTGTAGTCCTTTTCAGACACATTGATAATTGTCTCTAAGTCTGTAAGGAGCTTGGACTTAATTCGTGCTACCAAAGAATATCAAATCGTATAAAATCTTTGATAAAAATTTTCAGAAAGCTTGTTTATTTCCTTACATAGTTTGCTATCAAGAATTTCAAATTATATACTGTTCATATTTATCTGCATTTTTACTTTAACTGTGTTGTGTAGGATTGTTGCGTATTGTTACGTGCGTACGGGTTCGTAATATACTGAATGCACAATGTCCGATAAAAGTGAATAAAATTTATTCTAATCCGAAAAAATATAACAAAAACGCTGGATTATACCTCAGAAATATTCCTACAATATCACAATATCACACATTATAAAAAGTAGCTATATTTTAAACTATTAAAACGTTAAATAGAATGCAATCCAAACGGCAGAGAAAGCTAATCCAATGAACAAAAATTACCGCAGCTAAGTAAACAGCAACTAATAAACAACTACTGAGCTGAGATGTTTCTCTCCGGCTTTTATAGCTTTTTAAATCAGCCGCGTGTGAGAGTTCCAGCATTTTCTGGAAAGCAAAAAGAGTAGAATTACGGTTACAGCTAACATACTAGACAATTACATTTATTCAAATTAAATATCAATTACAGAAATAAACTTTAACTCAATTTAAATTGCGCGTGCTCTTGTATTTTTACTTTTATGACGTCACTTTCTCTTAAAATATGTCACGTGCTGCATTGCACTGTGAAATAAAACAATTTTAATTATAATTCTATGAAAAAAATCCAACTAAATGCAAAATTTGTAACAGTAGTATTTTCCAGTGCATAGTGATTTTATTAATTTAATATAAACATTGAAATTTCTCTATTCCCTATAAATTAATAAAATCACTAAGCACTGTAAAACAATACATAACAATTTTACACAACAACTGCACATCAATGCGGACTTATTTGGATTCTCTTTTAATCTGTTTAAAAAAACTAGCACAGAAACAAAAATTCTTTCTTGTCACATAAACTGAAAAAATGTACCATTTTATTTTAATGAGCATTAAATTTTGTAAATAGAACATCTTAAAGAGAATAAAACATTTTTTTAAAATAATACGCTTAAACATTGTTGACCGTAATTAAAAAGGGGAAAAAAGTGAAATTTAAATAACGCAGAAGCAAATATTTAGCCCCGCATCTGTTTTTTTTAAAGTGTTAATTCTGTTTCTTTCTTTCGGTTTAAACCGTGATACAGTTATTTGAAGTAGTTACCCTAATAGTTTAAATCACCAAATGCTCTCTTTCCTTCTAATTGTTATTAAATTAAAAACAGCAACTTAAATATTTGACAAAATTTCATTTGCCTAAGTTGTTTAAAATCAAGTTTGATGTTTACAGATATGCTGACTTTTTTTTTTGTTGTTGTTGTTAGTTCTTTATTATTATTTTAAGTTTTATTTCATTTTCAGATGTTTATTTAATTGTTTGAAATAATAACGTAAAGAAACACAAAATTTAAATGTTTACCTTTATTTTTTAAAAGCATTCGGGCACTTACGTTTTTGTTTGTTTTAAAAACTGAAGGTTTGCGTCCGGACTTCGGACATCTTAAAGATACTGCTTACAATAAGTGTTACTTGAAAGCATCAGCCTTTAAACTTCTAATTTATTTCGGCAAGAAATTAAAAGTAATGCACCGAAATGTATAGCCCTTATATCAAAGTTAGTTTTATTGAATTAAAATGAAACTTAAGGAAAAGTTAAGAAGTATTTCCTCTCTATGTATACTGTGAAAAAAAAATTGGGGGGGGCAGTTCTTATCTCTTGTTATACTGGACCGATTGACGAAATTCAAATTGCGTTTTTCCTGCCTCGAAAGCGCGACTTAGTATATGCATTACATTTATCTATAGCATTGTTCTAATATAGGTATTTTGATACAAAATCGGACTTTCCTGAAATGACACGCCACTTTTTTTTCCATATTTCATTTTTATCACTCAAATTATGCCAAACTGCCAAGTTTTGTAAAAATCGAACCAGTACATTTTAAAAATTAACTCTCAAAATTTTAGCTCATCCATGTTAATTGAATTGGATATATATTTATTAATATCTCTTTTTACTTCCTTCTCCGAAATAAAGGAAGTATTGTAATCCCGAAAAATTCCGGTACCATATTTCCACGAAAATGTCCACTTTGATCGCTATCGAATGCAATTTAACGATATTATTGCGTGACATCTGTACGTAAAGACATAATAAAGGACTCTATTTCCAGAAACGAATTATAAAACTGATTTAAAATGTATTCAGAACAGAATTTTTTCATGGTATTTGTACGTACGTACGTATGCGTGTATCTTGCATAACTTAAAAACGAGTAGCCTCAGAACATTGAAATTTTGTATACAGGATTGCTATGACATGTAGATGTGCATCTCCCTTTTCGGTTGCAATCTGCCGCAGTAAAAGTACACAAAAGTACATATATATATATATAACACCCTCTCTGGTACTCTGCTCCGTGAGCTCAGTTTTATTTTCTTTTATTTTTGTGTGATGATAAAGTGCGCATTTTATGCTTTAAAAAGTATTGAATTATGTTGTTCTTATCTTCGGCTAAATTGTTTCTGCCTTTGGTAAATTTGTATGCAATACTTTTAGAATTATCAACAATTTAATAGTTGTTTAAGTGCGGCTAAGCCTACTTATTTTTCAACATAGCAGCCATATTTGTTTACATTTGAAACTTAGCAGAGTAATTCATTTGCTGCCAACAGAGAAATTAAGATTTGTAACAACAAAGATAGAGCGTTCATTTATTATTGCGAATTAAATCACGCTTAATTTATTCTAAATTTAATTAGAGGAAGTACGTATTTAGGATTTGCTTCGTAATTTTTAATGTAGATATTTTGCGTTTTTACGTATTTTTGAGTTGTCGCGAAGTGAAAACTGAATTAATTGAATGAAAAATACTGAATCGTCTGGGGAAAACGTTTTTTTTGTTTGTATAATCTCTTTTATACAACGTTTTAGATTTATTATAGTATTTGAATAGAATATGCGGTAATGATTAGATAATTCTTCAGATGATATGATTTTTGTGCATTCTGAGTTATAAAATTAATGAGATGGAAAGGTGTTAGGTGAACCTAGTTCCAGAATGTTGCTATGGTAAAAAAAAATGAATTTTAAAGAGTATATTTATACTATTGTTTTTGCGCTATCGACGGAGTAGACTTAGATCAATCCAATAAGTTAAAATGAACTGCAGAAAAAAAAATGTGTATAATTTAATATTCGGTACACATCTACATTAAGTCATGTGGTGTACACAACACATTTTTTTTTATTAAACGTACTGGATTCCTTCTTCAACCATTCGAAATTTAGGCTTAATGCAAATATAATTCGCCAAACGTTTTATTACTTCTTTTAAAATTTATACACAGTCCAGTCACATTAATGTGACCACCACGTACTTTCCATGTCAGAGTTAAATAACCAATCACAGAAGGCAGGTGGCAGCACAGTGCAGTTGAGCGTATATAAAGGGTGTGTGAGGGCTTCGGAAAACATTTCAATCGTTGGCGTAATGCAGAAACGAAGCGATTTATCCGACTTCCAAAAGGGCATGATCATTGGCTTTCGGGCCAAGGGTGGAAGTATTTCCGAAACGGCTGAGTTTGTGAACTGTTCGCGTGCCGCCGTGGTAAAAGTGTACCGTGCATGGCAAAATGGGACTGTCCAAAATCAGCGACGTGGCAAATGTGGTGCACCACGGGCCATAGATGACAGAGGCGAACGACGGTTGCGGAGATGCGTTCGGGCAGATAGACGGGCTACCGTTGAGCAACTGACCACCAAAATGAACCAAGGGGCTACCAAAAGTGTCTCCCAAAGTACTATTCAGCGAACATTGCTGCGTCTGGGCCTCCGAAGCAGACGCCTGGTTCGTGCACCTATGCTGACTGCTGTTCATCGACGGCGAAGGCTAGAATTTGCACGCCAGTACAGCAGCTGGACGTCCACTGAGTGGCGACAGGTTGCGTTTTCGGATGAATCGCGTTTTATGCTCCATCGGACAGATGGACGTTGGCGTATAAGGCGTGAAACCTCTGAAAGGAACCACCCTGCAACCATTGCCGGAACGGTCCAAGCTGGAGGCGGGAGCATTATGGTCTGGGGAATGTTTTCCTGGCATTCTCTAGGTTCACTGATCATTGTGGAAGGCACAATGGATCAATACAAGTACGCATCTGTCCTTGCGGACCATGTTCACCCCTACATGCGCATTGTTTTTCCTCAGGATGATGGCATCTTCCAGCAGGACAATGCGAGGTGCCATACAGCTGCCAGTGTACGTGCGTGGTTCGAAGAGCACCAGGATGAGTTTACCGTCCTCCCCTGGCCAGCAAACTCACCTGACTTAAACCCAATCGAGCATCTGTGGGACCATCTCGATCGAGTTGTTCGCGCCATGGATCCTCAACCGCGTAATCTAGCGCAGCTGGCCACGGCATTAGAGTCGGCATGGCTCAACATCCCAGAGAACACCTTCAGGGACCTATGTGACTCTCTTCCTGCACGTCTCGCAGCAGTCCGCTCTGCGAAAGGTGGTTATTCTGGCTTTTGACAGATGGTCACATTAATGTGACTGGACTATGTATTTTTAAGTATTTTTAGAAATTTTTCAAAAACGTTTTATTACTTCTTTTAAAATTTATATTTTTAAGTATTTTTAGAAATTTTTCAAAAACGTTTTTGTATTATACCCTATAAAATTTTTAACACCATCTTAATTTAGATATATTTTTAGGTACACCTGCAAAAAGTTAGAAGTTTTTATTCAAAATTTCCTGAGACATACGGGAATTTACATACTGGCGCATTTTGAAATTTCACATATTGATTATTTGTGATAATAACGCCAAATGTGGTTTATGCACTTTTCTAAAATTATTTGAAAGTGTAAACGACGACTTTTCTTCCGCTCGTCTGCAATGAAAAAAAGGAAAGGAAAATAGGTTGCCATAAATTAAGAATTTCGCCCAGAGAATTATTGTTGGCGCAAACTGAAAAAATGCGCCAAGATACTTTTTTATGTTTCCCCAAAAATTCCTCACTCAAAATTACACAGTTTGATATCTCGGCATAATTTGAGCCGTAGAATCGAAATATGGAAAAAATTTCGTACGCTATTTTAGAAAAAGTCCAATTTTGTATCAAAGTACGTATGTTAAAACAAAGCTATCTATAAATCCTAAGTTGCACTTTCGACACATGGAAAAAAGGAAGTTAAATTTCGACAATCGATCATGTAGAACGGGAGATATAGAACTGTGCCTCTTTTTTCCCCGCACTGTACGTTCCCAGTTTTGATCGGTATCATTCTAGTGTATTGAATCTGATTTGATAGCTTTATTTCCAACACAGCCTCTGAAGAACACTTTTAAGTTGAGAGATTTTAACTGTTCTTACTCTGCAAAAGCCTTAGTAATTGGAAATGGTTACGCTTGATCCGAAATTCGATAGTGAGCTCAGGCTCAGCGCTGACCATTATAACGCTCACTAAATTACACACACCAATAGACACTCACTCATTATACACACTAATGTTAGCAAAGATGTTTCTTTAGAACATGCCCCATCAGCGGCCGAGCGGTAAAGTCTCTGAACACTGGTAGTTCGGTCCGTAGATCGAATCTCACGAAAGGGCTGGCTGCAGAGGCGTTTTCATGGTTTTTCTCATCTGAAACGTGTATATAAGCCAGTTTTCTTTAAACGCCCTCTACGAAGACAACCTTTCCCTTAGGCAGATAGTCCTCGAGGCTTTTTCATAATCACATAAGCCAAACCAAACCAGTTTTTCAGAATATGTAATGTATAAATGCTCGCAGCATTTTCTTGAATTTGTTTGGTAAAAGAAAATGATTTTATGCGATATGATGACTTAAATATTACATTTATTCCAGTAATTCTTGCATTGAGTTATGTACTATTGTAACCTAAATTTTGATTAAGCTGCTTGATCTAAAAGCGGAAGCGTTTATTCAGTGTTTCATAACATGTATAAAATTTAAGCAAAAAATACAAGATTCCTCCTATTATTACTATTAAGCGTATCAGTAACACTGTTAAAGTATTCAATGATGAAACATAACTTACTCATTAAACACATTAAACGACGGAAATAACTCGCAGATAATTTTTTTGGTTTATTTTATGGTGTGGCGGACCACACAGAGATAAGTAAATTGTGTGTGCGGTTCCTGTAGTTCACTTCTCCCTTCCTTTACGACGTGTCACACGACATACTTTTGACATCGCAGAGACATAATTTCACCAGTAGTGTCAGGAGATTCCAACGCTCTGTACCGTGTCTGTCGTCAAAGCTTCTCAATTTCAGGAGGGGGGACGAACCAATTATCTGATATTTCCTCTGGTATCATTCCAGATGTAACGAATGTAAAATTAAGGAGACGTTGCTAATTCACTCTGAAGATTTTCGCCTTCGGAGTAACATGAGAAGAAAGCTCCAGAACTCTCGACTAAAGAGACCTGCAATGCTCTTGCTCTCTCGACTCGAGAGACCTTCGTTAGCAGACTCCTCACACTACGAGGACTACAATTCATTTAAATACCTATCTATGCTATCCATGAATTATATATATATAGATATGTGTAAAGAGCTTCTTATAATTGTATTAAATGTGTTTTGAGTTTCAAATGCAGTAAGAATTACGTACCCTCTGAACATTATCTAATCATTATAAGGAAACAAATACGCTTCCTACAACTACTCAAATCGGGGTAGCCTGACCGTCACTCATACAGCAGTGACCACCAAAACCACATCGTAAAAGGGAAGATGCAAAGCTATGTGATGGTATGAATTCAGTGATGCGCACAAATTACTTTTCGAACACACTTATTTTTAATGAGGTACTATTAGTCTTAACTCGTACCACTTTTTTATCCGTACCACTTTTGAGTCCTTACTATAATTCAAACAAAAGGATTTTGCCACCAGACGTTACCTCCATATTTTTTATAAAGGAATAATATAGTTAATAGTATAAAGTATGGTAAACCAAATAAAAACATGTTGTCACCAAATGATATCACCATGCATTATCTTTGAGCAAATAATATTGTAAATATAAAAAAGGGCAACACTTAAAACTGCATCCGGAATTCTAAAGATTTGCCCTTGTTTAAAAAAAATATGATTTTACTGTAGAATTTCATGTAGCTTAGGAACGAAGGAAGTCATATAAAGGTTATAAAGAAAGAAAACATTGTGTTCGCAGGGGTGAATTCAAGAGAATATTGATAAATTGAATGCTTACTGAGAGCATAAAAAATTTAGCACGCCCCTCTGGTTAGCATAAAAAATCTGGATTCATCAAGAATTTTTAGCCCAAAGGCCATTAGCCCAGAAGGGCCTTTAATTCCATTTTGGCATTTTGCGTCAATTCCCTTTCTGCGTTGACTCACTTTTCAGTTTGTTGCCACCAAATATTACAGTTCTGTATTGTAATAAAAGAAAGTAAGTAATGACGAATCTGCGAAAATGTACTTACGTTTCTCGCATTGTGATCAAACAAAGATACCTGCAGCCATCAAATTTTGAATAACATAATCCTCCATCGAATACGGGCATCAGAAAGCCCTAATTTGTAATTTGTTTTGTTACCTATTTCATATTTTGCCAGACATTAAAGAATTTTTGATTAACAAACTCAACGAATTCAAAGCAAGGAATGGCAACGCTGTACGAAAAAAAAAACTTTTTTATCTTCAGCACTCGAGACTGTGTATCGGAAATTCTAAAGATATGCTCATTTTAAAATTATTTTTTTTGCGATATTGCTGTTGAATTGAATGTTATGGTTAAGTGCGAAGAAAGTGATGTTTAATAAATAAAGGTAACACACAAAACGTTAAAAAAACTCCCCTTTGAGCATTTGTCAAATCTGAAAGCTTTCAGATCTTCTTTTAAAATTTTTACATTTCATTTTATTAACCCAAAGGGGTTTCAGCTTAGACCGGTTATTAATCTCGAAACGGCATTTTGCGTTCAATCACTGAATGTGCTAAATTTACTTTTCAAATAGTTGCCACCGAATATTATCGCCTTGTATCATATTTAAAGAAATTTTAAAAAATGAAGAATATGCATGAATACATATGTTTTCTGGCATTGTGAGAAAACAACAGTACTTGAAGCCATCAAATTTTTAATAACGTAGTCCTCCACCCGAATATGAGCATTCGGAAGCCCTAGTTTAGAATTTCGAATTTGCTTTTTTTGTCTATTTCAAATTTTATAGGATTTTAAAGAATTTTTTATTACCAACTCAACTATTTCAAAGGGAACAATAACAAGACTATATGTGGAAGGGGGGGAAATTTCACAACCAACACGTGAGACTGTCTATCGGAATTCTAAAGATATGCATATGTAAATGAAAAGAACGCGCCTTTGGAAGTAAGATTTTTTTTTGTTTTATGTTTTTATTTATTTTGTCATTTCGAAATACCTTTAATGACGACTTTTTTAATAAGTGAGGGGAGCGGTTGCATCTAATTACCTTTTCATTTTCATTCGCATATTATGGAAGTATCAATACTGTTATTGTAACTTCAAATAACCAGTTACTAGAGTCTTGCCATGTAATGTAACATAATATTTTAATTCATCTTTAGATTATTACTGGATTATCTAGCAAACTGAGCTATTCGAAAGCAAGGAATGCACTCATTAATAGTTTAAACGTTTATTTACTTTTCAGTAACAGAGCGGATGAAATAAATTAAAAACAAATTTAAATTATAGTATTCATAACTGATAATTAAAAGCGTTTGCAGCTTCGTTCGAATTATCATTAATTCTCCCTCTACTTGCATGTATTATGTAACTCAGTAGAGAATTTATTTACTTCTTTCTTTAAGTGTCTATTTATAATTATTTTTCCGCGCTTTCCCAGTGTTAATTAAAACAATGAGAATAGTTCAGTACATTAAATAAACTTGTAGAATGAAAGCTTGTTAAAAGCTAATTGATTGCAATGATAATAAAAGATACCAAAAAATGGTTGAACAGAATCGCTTCCTCTCTCTCTTATTTCCTTCAAATCCGCAGGTGAATTTATTCTCAAAGTAATATAAACTAAATAAGACATCATTTTGCGAAGGGATTTCTGGTGGAAAACCAAACTTTAAATCCCTTTTTATATACACTCTTAGACAAAAGAAAACGACGCACAGAGAGACTATAAAGCAAATTGGACACAAATTGATTTAAAGGGAAATTAAAGGTTTCGACGGAAAATGCAAAGTTTTTCATTTTCGCTGCCAATGAATGAACGGTTGTCCCTGCAGCGCATCTGATCTGCGCAACTGGCAGGATCTTTAAGAGGAGAAATTACGATTCCAGGTCATAAATTCTTCACAAATTTCATGCCGTGTACTTTGGTAGACAGTAACTATGCCTCGCATACAGGTGTGCGAACGATATGCGCAGATGTCAGAATTTGGAAAGGTTGTGTAGTTGGGCTTAAAGAAGCCGGTTGGTCTTATCGGCGAATAGCTCGACATTTGAGCAGGAGCGATGACACTATTAAACGATGTTGGCAGGAATGGGTGAACCATGGCCGCACACAGCGTCAGAAAGGAAGCGGTAGGCCTAAAGAAACGGCAGAACGTGAAGACCGAGCAATCGTCAGAGCGGCACTCACAGCCCCAGATGCATCATTATCATCGATTGTAAGTGCAACTAGTGCTTCAGTGACCGTAAGAGCCATTCATAGACGGCTGACAGAAAGGGGGCTGAGGTCACAGCACCCCTTGCGCCGACTACTATTGACATCTGTACAACGTCAAGACCGTTTGCAATGGTGTTGAGCTCATTCGCACTGGAATGTCACTCACTGGAGTCTTCAGTGATGAATTCCGCTTTGAACTGAGTCCCGATGACCAGCAAAGGCGAGTCTGGAGACGCCCCGAACAGCCGTGTGATACCAACCTGAATGTCTTCCGGCAGACAGGCTGAAAACCAGGGGTGATGGTCTGGGGTGCCATTTCATTTCATAGTAGGACCCCTTTGGTTGTCATCCGTCGAAACCTTACAGCACAGCAGTACGTCGACGAAGTTCTAAGGCCCGTTGTGTTGCCCTTCATGTCACACCACCATGGGCTTACATTTCAGCAAGATAATGCCCGCCCCCACACTGCACATGTTTCTACTGCTTGCCTTAGTGCTTGCCAAACTTTACCTTGGCCAACAAGGTCGCCAGATATCTGTCCTGTTGAGCACGGTTGGAGCATTATGGGCAGGACCCTCCAACTAGCTCGGGATGTTGACGATCTAAGGCGCCAATTGGACAGAATGTGGCACGATATCCCTCAGGAGGACATCCGCAACCTCTATCAATCGCTGCCAAGCCGAATAATTGCTTGCATAAGGGACGCGTTACTGACGTTTTCATTTTGTGAAGCTCAATCACTTCAATAAATCATCCAGTTTTTCTCAAATTGTAATAATTTGTTTTTTGTACATGTACATCACTTCTACCTATTTTCGTCCCATTCGGATAACTCCTTGTTCGTGCGTCGTTTTTTTTTTCTAAGAGTGTATTTTTTCGCTAATTAGAACAATGAATGTACTTTGAAACACACAAGAAAACTATAACTTAATTGCATTTCAACCTGGAATCGATAATAATTGTAATATAGTACCAACTACAGAAAAGAAAACACCAAAAAAATATCGTAACTAAATATGCTATTGTTCATTGCATTTCTAAACTTCATTTCTAAAATCACATATTTACATAGAATTAAAATTAACTGCACTTGCGTTTGGATATTAGGAAATATGAGAATGAGACAGAAAAAGTACAAACGGATTTTAAATTTAATGATTGAAATATAATTCTTAAATACGTTTTGTAAAATAGGATGACTGCAGTGAAAGGCTGACATTCAAGTAATAGGAGTACATGTAATAGAAATTTAATTCGTCTTGACTGAATGAATGGAGATTTGTTTTTTCATTCAGGATACTCTTTTCCCTGTTTTGCCTTTCAGTTTAATGAATTAATTATATTGATTTCTGCGATGTTAGAGAAAACGTCAAATTCTCGAAACGGTTTCCTCTTGTTTTAGACGAAGTGAAATATAATTATCCGAGAAATTAATAATTTAAATTAGCATCAATAGCACAATCATAGTGAACTTCTTTTTTAAAATTGACTTCAATAATTTATTTCTTAAAAATTTCTTATATGAGTGTTAATTAAAATTTAGACATCCTTAAAATAAAATGTTTTTTATCAATCACAATTTTACAGACATATTCATAGAATTATAACACATTTGGGTTTTACGTTCCCACGAGCTAGGGGCGCTAAAATCTTGCCCCACTAAAATTCGCTTATGATTTTGAACATTTCTCAAAAATTAGGAACTACTGTCTTGTCATAAATGAGAAGCCTTGTATGTATAATAAACTATATGTTTACAGGTAATACAGGTTTTCATCCTATTATTATAAAGCAATCTTACATTAACTTCAGCTAGACGAAGGACATTTTTTCCCAGAGCAAAAATCACAAATATCACATTAGGTCACTATTTTGCATGTCTATGTTAGCAAGGATATAGACTTACATAATAGTGACCCATATAGTAGGTTTAGATAGTCTATTTACAAAAGGAATTACTTTCTTGTCAGTACGGAGGTTTGGTTTATATTTTAGACTGAAAAATGCTATAGATAAGATACAAATTATTAACAACAGACATCAAAATTTTAAAGTTTCTAAACCAATTGTCAAATGCCACCTCTGAAACTCTAGGCTCTGCAATGTGGGAGAGCGATATGCAGTTTCAGGTCTTGATTAAGTGTTCTGATAAATTCTGCGGAAGAATGACGTGAGGTTAGTGATTCTGTCATTTTTTTTTTCAAGTCAAAGCAAACCACACATCATATCAAAATTATTTGTTACAAAACAGGGAATATCATTCTTAGGTTTACATAAATTTGATACTGAATTCAATACTTTGAAATTAAACAATTGCGACATATGATAATTTATTCTAAATAATGCCTTTGTGCAAATTCTTTTTAGCTATTTTTCAGTAAGTAATTTTCATTAAGCAATAAATAATTTTCTTTTCTGTCAAAATTCTTTGCGTTTTGAGAAGTTTTGGTTTGCGCAGGGTTTTGTTTATTTTATAGACTATCGAATTTTACGGACTAAAGGCGAGACTTAATTTTTAAGCAGACTTTTTTAAATAGTGTATTTAACAGTCCCGAGGTTCGAGTCCTAGAGAGGACACTGTTCATTTTTCATGTTTCCTGCTTCAAAATAACCTAATGTCTCTTCACAGTTCCCGAAATAAGTAGTATACTTGGGTCAAAGTACTCTGCGCAGAAACATGGAAAATTTCTATATCACCAGTTATACTGGGCCGATTGAGGAAATTCAAATTACGTTTTTTCATGCGCCGAAATCGATACTTAGGACATGTATTAGATTTACATATAGCATTTTTCTAATGTAGGAATTTCGACCCAAACTCGGACTTTTTCCGAAATGGCATGCCCATTTTATTCCATATTTCGATTCTACGACTCAATTGATTTCATACGACCAAGGTTTGTAAAAGTTACACGAGTAGTTTTTAAAAAAACTGCCCTCAAAATTTTGCCACCTGAATGATAATTGAATTTGATATATATTTATTAATATCTCTTTTTTATCAAACTTACTTGACTCCTTCTTCCAGAATTCGAAATTTAGGCTTAATTCAAATATAACTCGTACATTTTGTACGATTTGTTTTACAATTTGTATTTTTAAATAGTTTTATAAATTTTTCGAAAAATATATAATATAATATATTTATTGTAAGCTATAAAAAATTTAGCATCATCTTAAAGTACATGTATTTCTAGACATACATGCAAAAATTAGAATTTTTTATTCAGAATTTTACGTGAATTAATTCATATATTAGAGCATTTTGAAATTTGGCATATATGTCATAAGCGATAATAACGAAAAATATGCTTTTCGCACTTTATTAGAATTATTTGAAAATATGAATGATAGACCGTTTTTAACCCTCTCGTGCAAAGAAAAAAGGCAGAGGAAAATAGGTTACTATAAATTAAGAAGTTTGCAAAGTGAATTATTCTTGGCTCAAACTAGAAAAAATACACCAAGAAAAATTTTTGAAATGCGCGCGAAATTTCGCACGATGAGTCTCAAAATAGAAATATGGAAAAATATTGACATGGCATTTCAGAAAAGTCCGACTTTGTGTCAAAATACCTATATCAGAACAATTGTTTCGCAAAAAAATAACAAAGTTAAATAAATTTTAAAACATTATTTAACTTTGCTTATTATTCGCAGCAATAATTAATTTTATTTTTGCAATTATAATTAATTTTAAATTTATATTTCCTTTTTTCAAGAGAATATTTGTTGCATCAGAACAATGATATATATAAATCTAATATATAACCTAAGTCACACTTTCGAGGTAAAAAACGCAATTTGAATTTCGTCTATCGGCCTAGTAGAACGAGAGCACAGTGTACCTGTATTTCAGCTAGTTGCCCATGAACACTTCAATGCAAATCATTCTGCCAAGTGAGCGGGAAAACGTAACACCCAAAAGAGCCGGAAAATGTAAGGACTATTTGCTGTGCGTGTACCAAAACTATTTCTTTCAAAAAATTGGTTCATGTGCTTCAAAAATTGCTCTCAACTTTTTATTTAAACTTCTTTTCAAAACAATTTCGATAATGGTATAAAGTTGCTTGTTTCATACGAAAATAACCTACAGCAAAGTTGCACATCTTGGTTAACTGGAATAAAACCCTTCCCAGATACTAGAAAAATAAAAGCTAATTACTTTTCTAATATATATTGTGTTATTTCTTCTTTATAAGATAAGCACATATTTAGTGTAATACTAGCAAGAAAGTTCTATTTTATTATTTATCCCATTTATTTCAGCAAAACATTGCACAATAATTGAAAACAGGTTAATTTTGTTTGATTTAAAAAAAAAATCCGCACCTTTTTATTGAATAAATAAATAAGAAAAATTATTTCTTTTTTTTAACTAAATACTCTACACATTTCCACTTTACCTAAAGTAAAATAGAGAAATAAATTTTATTTTAAAATCCCTTAAACTGTTCTCATAATCTTTCTTTGGCTTATGTTTATTAAAATAACTTTTTATTTTCGTAGATGCAAAAACTTTTTTTCGAACTAAATTAACAAATTTCTATTCAAATAAAAGTGAAGTAAGATTTATTTTTATTCTCCAAAAATAACGGAATAAAAACGTAACAGTTTTCTTTGAATCAATAGTTTGTAAGAAATTTACTTAAACTGAATAAGAATAAACCTTGGAGGAAAATTGACAAACAGACGTAATGTTTTTAAAAAGCAAATTTTAACAAAGTAACTGTGATTGCGCGTACCTAGAGTTCAGATAAATAAAATTCTATTGCATTTGACGCATCTTCGTTTAACAGTAAGTTTGAAACAATAAATCACTAAATTGCAATACGACCCCTTATTACCGCTGAGGAGAAAAATGTATTTTCCTGTAGCTTTGCTAAATCCTTTTATGCTTTTACAAAGAAAAATCAGATCAGTTGAAGTACTACATTTCTGCGTACGAATACAGTTTCAGTTATTGTAATAATCTTTTTTCCGGGGATTTCATTCTCATAATCCTTGAACCCTCCTAATTGTCTTTTCTGTATCGTTTCGAGTGTAGAAATGCCCTTTCTCGTAAATGGGGAGCAGGAAGTGCAAAAGCTATTTTAAATAAGATCTTACTAAGCTATCATATAAACGAAAGCGGTGGGATCACGTTTTGGGGCTTGGTGTTTGTAATCCTAATCTGTTTGATATTTCTCCGAAAGTAAAGGGAGGGGGAAAATAAGCTTTCTTTCGCAGTACCTCACAGTGCTGATTTTTTTTTCCTATTTAAATTAAAAGTCTTCCTCAACTTCCTTCCTCTCTAATTCCATTATATATGTTTCGTACGTAGCATTTCTATTGCCTGAGAACAAATATATGAAATGGCATATTAAGTATAAAGCTGAATATTCTTTTGGTAACTACAATATGAAAGAAGACGCACGAATTAAATAATAGTGTTACGTAGAGTCGTATTAAAATGCAAGTGCTAAATTAAAAAGAGTAAAATTCGAGTAATACAACACACTAAAGAATAAATACTGAAGGTATTGAGGTCACACTAAAGGAGAAACTAGTGAAGATACTAAGGCAACAAAAAAGCAAGAATAAAAGTGTTGGAATATATTACATTTGAAAGAGGGCTGTATCCAATAGCCTCGTATATAGGTTTTATGACGAGGGAAATGCCTCCCAGACTGTATAGTGGTTAGGGAAGCCGACTGCTGTACCGAATGATCCGGATTCAAGTCGTGGAGAAGGCAAGGATGTAAATTGTCTGTCCCCTGATAGGAGGTAATGGTGTCTCCTTTAATAAAATGACTACCACTTCTGGCCCTAGTAGTGGTGAAAGAATGAAAATGATAGTGCTCGCAAATTAAATAAGGAGGGTAAGATATGGAAAATTGAATATTCACAGTCGATAAAACGTAACTTTGAATAGAATCCAGTAAATATATGCATTTATTTAATATGAAATA